>OZ035873.1:14782392-14844242 GCA_964034865.1 Eristalis intricaria
ACAAAAATTAATTTCCAGTTTTCTACAGCAGTAAGTATTTAAAGCAAAAAAAAATATATGGAGGTCTCAAAAACTATAGTCACAGTGAGTCATAAACTAAAAAATTAACCCAAAATTCACATCACAAAAGTAAGCTTATAACAATATAATATGGGTGGCGCTACAGCCCGTAGAGGGCCAGGGCCTAGCTTCTCAGCAACCACTCGTGTTGTGCGTGCTATTGTTCTTCCACGAGTGGAAGGGACCTACAGTTTAATGTCGACTCCGAACGGCGAAGTTGAGAAGCTTTTTCTAGACATGGATACTCTTTGAGCATTGTCAGTGACTCGAAAGAGGTGGAGCCGTGATATATGAAAGGTGGTAAATTCAGGTATCGAAGCTGGCACCCTCTGCGTAGGATTCGACGCACTAACCCACTACGCCACGGCGACCACAAAAGTAAGCTTACAGCATATAAATCACGTTAAAATGTCTGCCCCAACATGGGAATTTCTGGTAGCATCTAACGTGGACAATATATGGTCCGCTAATCAAAAAAGGGATGGGTTTGGTTTATTAAGCAATCGCGAGGGTCATCTGCGTCAAAAACGTATGCAGGCTTAGAAGAGTAATTTATTGTTGATCTAAATTTCGGTATGCTCTTGGCTTATGACCCGCCGGGTTGCACCTAAGATTTTGTCCCTGAAGCCACACAATATATTCTGTAGCCAATATAAGTGGAAACTAGACGACCAACGACATTGGCGACTAACCCTTAACTGACTACATCATTAACATTCAATTCATGCATGATCATCTTTAATTTTTTTACTTCCTTTATTAGTGTTTAAAAGTAAAGTTAAAAAAAATAAAATAAATTAACATATTGCGACCTGAATTGTAGGACTTGTAGGACGTGTGGACACCAACCATCTCAGTCCACCACCACAAAGGGAGCAATCGATCATAACTCCGAAAACCATTCCGAAGATAATTCCCGAAACGATTGCTGTACACGCTTATATAAATGTCGCCACCTATAAACAGATGGAATACAAAGAATTATGTTAATAATCGAGAGCGGGGAAATTCCGTAGCCCACTGTCAAATATCATCCAAAAGCGTATTGAGATATAAATATTGGGACGGTGCGTGGCCGAAGCAGCACAGTTCAGCTTGATAATAAGCACAGCTCAATTTGAGAAAATTATATAGAGAGTAAATCTGTTTACACTGAAAGGCAACAACGAATTTTATAATGTTTTGTAGTAAAGGGATAGTGTTCTTTAAGGTGTTTGTAAGTAAATTCGTGTGAACATTAGATAAGTTAACTTTTGTGTTTCATTTGTCACAATCCAGTAATCGGACCCTGTTTGTGGATGATTCCACAAATTTAACGTAGACTCATCTGTAAAACGTAACAATGTGTATGAAAACTTAGTTTTATTCAAGTGAACGTAACTGCAAAATAAATTATTATATGAAGTGGTAACCGAACAAATCGGGATCGTCGAGCCACCGAACTGCACTCTTGGAAACGCCTACGAAGATCGATAATTTATCGTCGTGTCAGGGTACTCTAAATAAATTCAAATATTATCGAACGCAGCTGTCGATCGACGATGCAACATAAGGTGAGTAAATAAAAGTGTACAATGGACCGGTTTTTGAGTACTCAGTGTAGTGCCAAAAACCTTCCACAAAACGAAAAAAATTAAAAGTGACTAATTAAAAATAAGATGCACAGCATTTATACATACACAATACGTTCATTTATATTGTTTATTGATCAAAGGACATGGTCCAATGGACCTACAACTGTATTAATGTATGAAGTTTCCACGACGTTATTTAAGGGTTAAAGCTTATTGCAGTGTAATACATATCAAAAGTAAGTATATTTTTACTCATTCATAATCCGTCTATAATATAATAATTTGGAAATACAGTGGAACTACAGTGAAACTCGAAATTCTGTTATTCGAGATTTCCCATTAGTTGAACTTTTATCGTGAACACTTATTTGTCGTTGCATTTATCCTACATTTTTGCTCCCTAACTGGGATGTCTTTAACTCGAACTACTCGATGAGATATTTGAAACGTAATTCGAATTTTTCGTGGAATTGTTGATGTCCGTGTAGTTATTTAAATTCCATATTCATACATAGGGATAATACTATAAGCCTTCATATTTAGAGGAGGATCTTCTGGAAAAGGAGAAGTGGTCGTGCAAATATATAACTCTACTATATAACTCAAATATATAACTCAAACTTAATTTGAGCTCCCTTGAAATTCGGCCTAGGGAAGTTCGACTATATATCAATTACATACATATCCAATGCATGTCCAGTCGATGAAGTAATCGTCCTTCCTAGCTTTGAAGAAGTCGCAACAGCCATTAAAAAGCCGAATAATAATAAGACCGTAGGATCAGGTGGCTTACCATCAGAGCTCTTCAAAGCTGGCGGCGATGTACTGGAAGTTAGCTAGGATATGGTAGGACACAAGCATGCCCGGCGAGCTTAATACCAGCCACAATTAAAGCATCCTACCTCTTGCAACAACTATAGACGTATGCTCAATATCGCTTACAAGATAATAAAACTGTTTTGCACCGAAATTGTCGGCACGTACCAGTTCAACTTCCAATCCGGCCAAATCGCACTAAGGCAAATCCTGGCACAACCTATTTGTCGTTTTCGAAGCCGGATACGACAGCATTCATCGCATGGAGCTTTTCGTTGCGATGGCCTAATTCGGGATCCCGTGAAAACTCACCCGGCTGCGCCACAACACGCTTTGTGCTTTGGCTCAAGGATATCCGAGCCATTTGAAACCTGCACCAGAATTGGGCAAGGGCAGGAAGGAAGGAAATAGCGTGATTTCTTCAATTTGATACTGGAAAAGATACAACTGTTGGGTTGTGCAGATGACATCAAAAAATTCGAGCGTTCCCAATGTGCCGTATTGAATGCATGCTCAACAATTGAAGGAGTAGCGAAGCGAGCTGGTGCTTAGGTTACCTTTCTTAGAATGGTAAGATGTGTGCCGAAGTTGAGTATGGGCCTTACTTTTCAGGAGTCAAATAAAGTAACTGATGCTTAAATATCAGTTACTTAATTTGAGTCCTCAACTTTTATAAAAATATAATAAATCGACTACTCTTGTAAACGGACATGAACATTTCTTTTTATAATGATGCTTAAAAAAACAACAAAAGGAAATGTCCCGACACAAGTAATAAATTCAGAATTACTAGTAGAGACCATTGCAGTAAGTACATTGCGTCAGTTTTATAGTACAGGTTCAGTACCTCGTAATAGAAGGGCCTAGTAAAATCCCACGCCCAATATGATCTTGATTAAGAAAACCAACCAACTCCTACTCATCATTACGACTACAATTAGCGCTACTACAAAAGTAATTGCTCGACATTGTCTATTGAAATTGGAATCCTGGAAGACCATCTTTTATTTGATACATTCAACGACTTCGTCTTGAACATTTAAGAACATTGTAACGAAGATATTTTTCGCCGACGATCTTAGCAAGTTGACTGCCACCATAGAAAGAAAAACCTGTTATCAAAATTAAAAAGTGTAAATGTCGCTTCAAACTGATCAGTACCCGTGTATTCATTGTTCTGTTGCTTAGAAAAATAAAAAAAATAAAAAATAAACATTTTGAAAAGTAATACATCTCATCATCAGCATCATATTCTGACCCGCATGATCCACTAAAGGGCTCGCTGGAGTAAACCACGCATGAGAGATCTTCCGACAACTCGTTCCCCCGCCATCGACTCTAACTCATCAGGGGTTGTGCCCAAGCGTAAACAGGCGAGCTTATGGACTTGGTCCAACCATCTCATCCTGGGTCTGCCAAGTGGTCGCTTACCTGGTAGAATCGTAATCAAGGCCAGCCTCGGAATTCGTGCTACGTGACCAAACCAACGAAGCATAGATCTTTCCGTTCGAAGAAGCAGCTGCTCAACCTTGAGTTCCGCGCGCACTATCGTGTTTCTCAATCTATCCCGGCGAGTAATTCCCACAACAGCACGAAGAAATCTCATTTCAGTAGCTTGTATTCGCGATCTTATTCTTTCGGTCATTACTCAAATTTCATGACCACAGGTGAGAGTTGGAACAAATACTGATTTGAAACTGCTAACTTGGCTCTCACACTAAGCTTGGTCTTCCTCATTACGGATCTCCCAAGCTGTGTCAAAACTGACCAAGCTTGACCAATCCTACAGGAAAGTTCAGCATTAATCCACCCATCACTCGTGAACACCGACCTGATTCAATGGAACTCCACTTATGTGTAGAGTGCATTGAACAGGCGTTGCGGTAATAACCTGATTTGCCCACGTCAAATAAAGGAACAATATTTTAATTTCTGTTTTTTTTTTAATAGCAAATTGTGTACCTTTTCACTGGCAGTTCGAAATAAATAATCAAAAGATTATCAGATTAACTCATGCAAATGAAGAAAAATACCTATTATTGCCTGATCACAAACAGCCACCTTGTACCAATCGAGGTCTAGGTGGGTCGCAAGCCTCCTCCTACCTGAGGTTCAATGAGAACACCGCGTGGCCATGACCATGACACCATGAAACAACAGTCGCATAAATCTACAATTCAAATCTCATCATAAGTTCCCAACCGCATGGAGGGTGAAAAGTCCTCCGTTTCTTTATATCCAAGAGAACAAAACACTTCAGATGCATGCACGTACATACGTATTCCTCCATTTATCTGAAATCCATTGTTCGGCTCTCTTCCTTGCGACACTTTCGCCTCCAGTTGCAATGGGTACAAAAGCCGTCCCTGATTCACCCATTTCACCACTTGCTCTCAGCCACATCAAAGAGCACTTTGCGATCCGCTCCGTAAATCGATTTTAAGCTGTAATAGCTTGTAGCAATCACGCGGTACCAATTAACCTTTTTGTGTGCGCGTTAATGGAAAATACATTAACTGTTTTCGACACCATCCCACGATAATCCTTTTTTTCCTTAGATCATAATAATTCCATTAAGTGTCCTTTCTCATCTTAGATGAACGGTTCAAAGGGGGATTTGCCTGCAAGTGACCGCACCTCAAAATTTAAATATGAACACGCGACCGAGCCCACCTCAATTACACCCACACACTCGTAGTCGTAATTTGCCCGCAAATGCGTCCTTAAATACAGGTCTTCTTCAGGTCAGCCACTGCAAACAGCGGCAGCACAGCCGCACCCTTAAAGGCTTACAACACCCCACAGTGGTGTGCTTCAAAGTACTTTCCCACCGAATGTGAAAAGACGTTGTGTGCTTTTTTTTTACACAAAAAAAAAAAAAATAAAATCCAGGCACACCTAAGGCTTTGTGTACACGAGACTGAAAGAATTATAAAAGAAAAAAGAGACTCCATTCCTGCCAGTGACAGTCGCAATTTACACAAAAAATTTTGCACACATAAAATAAGTGTAGCTACAGTCCCGCAAGGATTTTGTGCCTCTTGCTTACATCACGAACACGCGGAATACTCCCTTCAGCCCCACTTGACAAGGACACGCGAGTAGGATCTAAATTATTCAAAATGTTTTTAACTCGCCTTAAAATAATAGACCTCCCTCCTCAGACACAGACGGGGTAGACGCTCGCCCACACCAGTGAACAGACGAACAGGATCATGAAACTTTGCTTGGTATTCAAAAAAGGACACGGACAATTTACTTATTACATCGGTTGCCATGAAGCACAACCCAGATGGAGGATATTATTCATCGACAGGATGGCAGAAACTGCTGGAAGACATTCGAACAGAAATGTCTGCCCTGCCATTCTGAGTCTGGGTCCCTACTTGGCATTCACTTGGAAGTGATTCTGCCATAAGCTAACCACGTAAAACCCACGATATATACACACAGCCATTTACACGCGTTCAGAGGTTTGTGTATACGTGTCAACAGGTGTTGATGGTCCCATTAAAGCATTTTGCTCGGCGATCCCCAGGAGACGATGTCACTCGTGTCGATTTTGTGAGCAGGTGTAAGCAGATGTCCCTTTGGGGAAATCCATGTCCTTTGATGTGAAATCTGTGAAATTGAATGCAGCGTGACCGCTTCCCCCCTAGGAGTTCGCCCCCATTGTGACATTATCAAGATTCAATATCGCAAGGAGCATGCACTGTCAATTTGGCAGCAGAACTCTGTAAACAAGGACATTTTGAGAGCATTCAATTGCTCTAAATCGTCAAGATATCGTTTCATGGAAAATGCATACACGGGCATAAGTACAATCAAATTGAAAGGGAATCACTGCTGGGCGCATTCGTATTCGAGGAAATTTCCTCCCAAAATGGGGTTGTATTGACGACGTGTATGCTCGGGACAAAAGCATCAGGAAGTCCACTTTGGTACCGAATTAGTTGTCGTCCCTTGCGTTGAGCTCTTTGTCGAGGACGGAAATCAGGGATTTTATGTATTTTTTTTTTGTTCTTATGACTGGATCATTTGCTGGAAATCGATATCCTTTGTGTAAAACCCTGGCATGTTAAACGACTGAAAGAGAGAGTTTTCGGCGGGGTACATCCTTGTATCGCTTTATGGGAATACGAAAAGTATGTTAGAAAGTTGAAGCAGCTCGAATGAGTCTGTGACATTCTATCGATCTTAATGCACTTACTTTAAAATATTCAATTCATTTTAGAATCTCTCAACGGATATGCATTTTTATGAGAATTATGCATTATAATCTTTCGAGATGAGTTTTTCTTCCTCGAATGCATATTTGCTCCATCGGAGAGAGGACTTTATCAAGTAGACGTAATTACGCGAGAAATCCATTAATGGGGACTTGGATTTTAAACACTTGAGATGACTCAGGTAGGACATCGGAGCTGGGTCACTGAAGTTGAAATTCTAAGTCTGCGTTGGCTTTTATTACATAAAGATGGTGCAACTCACAAGTCCACATCGTTTCGGAATTTCTCACAAGCCTGAAAAGGCTTCTCAGGCAATCTAAAATATAGGAGTAGAGTAGTAATTGATAAGTTGTCCCTACGCATAATTATTTTAGTGATTCGATAGACCTGGTAATATTAAACTGAATGCAAATTAATGAAGGTTAAAGCGGATGATGTTCGGTAAATGTGATCCAAATACTCAGGAAACGATAACATATACCCGTTGTCAAGGCTTTAAAAATGAAAAAAGACATCAGTTTTAAATACAGTGCCATTCAACAAGAAGTGTTATTGTTGAGCTGGCAACGTTTAACTATCATTTCAAAGTCATTCGTTTTCTTCGTATGAGTTTGCTCTTGTCATTGAGACCAATCTAAAAATTGTGACAGACATTGTACTTAACTACTGCAATAAATGAAAACTCAAAGTGAACAAAGACAAATTGCAAGTCACTTTTTTTCAGCCGGAGACGAAAAGCTTGTTTTCTCCCTTCCATTAGCTTACATGTAAATGGATGTGATGCACTGTGACGAAACTGTGTAAAGAGCTTACAATGGGTCACCGGACTCCTCCTTTAAATACGAAATAATGAGTATATAAGACGATATTCATTCTATGCACGTGTGGTTTTTATTTTATTATACTAAGCACAGTTCTTCTTCTTAATAATTAACACATACAATTATTGTACAAATAGAACAAATAAAACAATACCACAGAGCATTTCAAAGTAACACTCGGACAGTAATGGTTCCCTAAATATATTTGTAGGTTTCTTACAAAAATTAACTTTTCATGAGCACATCGTACAAACCGTTGGTAAAATTAAGTTTGCAACGACAGTCCTTTACCCATTTAACAATATAAAATCTTTATTATCTCCATCAAACTCAAGTATAATATTGAAGGTTATGTTCCGAACTATAGCTTGTATATGAAAAAATCTGAACAATACCACATTAGGAAGTTAAACGTAGCTCAAAATACTACTCAACTACTTCAAGACTGCATGAAAGAACGGGAGTTGACCCGATAACTACACGAATATTAAAATTAACAAATATGTTTATAGACTCATGCGCCTTGAACGATAATGCCTTAATTTATGACTTGTATACCAATAATAAAGGAATATGCTTTGTTTATTTACTTATCTATTTGTGTCATCACTCATTTATTTAGTCTTGTCGTCAACTTGTTCTTATAGTATACCTACTTTTGTTTATTATCCATATTTATCTAATTTCTTCTTTATTTATTCGTTTATTTGTCTATTTAAATAAACATTTCATTTATGTACTTATTTATTTGTATGTATATGCTATATATTTCTTTATTTATTTATTGTGCATATATATATTTACTTAATTATTTATTAATATATGTAAAATATTTTTTTATTCCTTTATACACAAACAAATTTGTTTTCTCTTATATTGAAGACAGCTTATATTGCGACAGCTTCCACCAAATATAAATAGCTTAGAATGTAAAAATTAACGGTTTTTAGATTATGCATCATGCAGCACATCTCTGTAATGTATATATATTGTGTCATAAACGAAGTCAAATTTAATTTTTATACGAAAATAAACCATCTATCTATCTATTCATCACCAGAAAGTCATTGGGGAGCATACTGACATCAGTTTCCGGACACTGTAGTGTCCGGTCATTGCGGCCTATACCCACGGCCCATACCACGACTTACTGGACACCGACACGAGGTTTCGGCCAATGTAGCGTACACAAACTCAGAATATCGGAAAATAGTCAAGATGCTAGTAGCTCATCTAATATATTTCAGTAAAATAAAGAGCATTCATGGTCTACCTCTCGGGTAATGTGGACACGAATTATGCTGCCAGTATGGGGCCTAAACTTAGGTCTTGCACAGGACGTTTATTTAGCTCAGACTGATTGTACGCCATTTCACGCCGAGCTTAGGATTGTGGCAAGAATGAATGCCCAGCAACCTCCCATGTACTAAAAGACGCAATTCGTAGTGGCGACATACCCTGTGGCCAGCATCGAATGCAATTTGCACGATTTCTGAAAATTGAAAGTACCTTCAGCTTTACACATGAGCAGTGTACGAAGCTTATTCATATAAATAAAATCGAGTTGTTTCTCTCTTGGCGGAAATCACTCTCGGTCCGTTGTCCTTGATTTACGAGAGGTGCTCTTAGTGAAACTAACATGAAAAAGCATTCCCCACACGCAGCCCCGGCTGCATCAGACCGCAAAACTTTCACATCAACATTCCTGGGGTTTCGCTTTGCCTCTCGGGTTTTATTTGAAAATAAGGTGCGCCTTTCAAGGAGGCAGTGAAGAGGAAAAACAAATTAAAATTCCACAGTGCGGCCACGAAAATATCACATCCATTTATGGCACATGCCTGCTGTACGTGAAATTCCATTGCAACTTGTAGCCTTTCATAAAAGTTTCCACACCCCTATTCCGTGGGACATAACCTGATCCTGTTGATAAATTGCCTTTCCGTCTTCCGCACCGATGTCACTGTGAAACAAAAAACAAAACAAAAAAGTCCCCATTTTGCAGCCCGTTTTGAAAACTCCAAATCAGGTCCCGATCAAAAACCTTATTCACATATGCACGCTACGTTCATAAGTCCCCTAATTAGAGTTACGACATTAACATAAATTTGGAAACTGTTCTGCAAACCGTTGTCAGCCATACCTGACTGCCGTACCTTTGATCTGTCAGAACTTCGAAGGTCCCCACCCACAAAAGAGGAACCGCCAGCAAATATAAGATTTAATTAAAACACCACGAACCGCCAACCCTGCTGGAGAATTCCGAAATTACTTGTTGTACCTCCGCACTTCGTGGGGACGTGTATGCGACAAAACACAACTCACAGTTCGTAAATAATTTTTGGTAATTTACTGTAGACAGGCTGCGGCTGTGGGTTTTTGGGGGGTGCACACTCTTGATGTCGAATGTAGGTTTACCCTCAGTTTAGGACAATGGTGTGCGTGCGAACTTGTACCTCAACGCCAGCGAACAAATAGTGTAAGATGCGCGCGGGATCGAGCATAACCGCGCTGCCGTTGTTTGACTTGTGCCGAGGATATAATTAATTATATCGTACTGCACGACTGCAGTGCCCTGTCACATTGACGCTGCGTGTGCTCGGCGAATGTCAAGCCTGCGTCTTCCTTTCTGGGAGTGTGTCTCTGCTTTTCATACATATATGAGTGGCATGATAATGAATGGCAATTAACCTAGTGTGCATTACTAGCAACACAAACAGCCACACGGTGGGACTGTGAATAATTTACTCTTGGCAAATATTTGAGTTTCCTAAAGATGTCGTTGTTGTCACACACTACCCCCAGTACCCGGTGTCGTTTGTCCTGTGTCCCGTGGCCTGAACCCCGCATGTCCCTGTCGACGAGAGACAACGAACGAGGGGCAATAAAAGCCAAGGATGAACAAATATGGTATCCAAAATAAACGCTCCCCGAGAGAGAGAGTGTGTGTAACGAATGATGTTGTCTCGTGTGAAGTGTGCGGGTTCCACTTGTCGGAAAGGACCCAATTGAATGTTGAGCAGGACTATTGATTCGGAGAATATCAGGCGAAAGTCATGGTGCGAGTGGACTTGGTAACTGGGTCTGTCTAGCTTGAAAGGGAAAATCTGTGGAATGTGCTTGGAAATTATTTCAGGATGTGGGTCAGTGTAGTGATGACTTTGAGAGGGGGATATATTCTCCATGGCAAACAGAAGCATTTAAACTGAAATGAAATTGTCAAACTTAAGCGTTGAATTGAAGACTGAAATCCATGGAAGCACATTGCGTTATGGTGAGTTCATGTGTGCCATGTGCTTAGAGGTGCAAGAGGTGCAAGAGGTGGGAGAGTGCAGCGTCAGTGTGTAAAGAATACTCCGCATTGCAAGTGTGTAAGTTACACGTCTGTGGACAAATTGGGAGAAGTGAATGTACGAACATTTGAACACTTGAGTTTAATATGTAAACAGGGAACTGTGAGGAGTATTTTTGCTTTTAATTTGAAATTTAAAGTTGTCCAGCTGGTAGCACGAATGTCCCCACCATCACGAATTCCGAGGCGGGCCTTGAATACGATTCCAGTTTAGTTGTTGAGGTGGTTGGACCAAGTCCATAAACGCGTAACTAGAACGCTTGGGCATAACCCCTGATGAATTAGACTCAATGGCGCAGGATCGAGTTGCCTGCAGACATCTCGTGCATGGTTACCCGCGACCCTTTAGTGGATCATGCAGATCAGAAGATGATGATAATGCAGTTGGTAGAAACTTATGACATACTGATCCTCCCGTCCTGATGTAGGCTCCCGTCCTGATGTAGGAAAATGCAGCAGAAGGTTCAGGTTGTCCTTTTTTCAGTTGCAGACAATGGTATGAGAATTGTATTAACAAACCAGATTTCTTAATTCGCGTCCGTGTGTTTTCTTCCATTAGGAACTGGATAATATAGGCTGCCTGGAAAAAATATGCCCTATCTTTTAAAAGTTTGTCCAACAGCTGGGTTTCGCAAATGACATCGAACAGCCGAATCAAATTGGTCTTAAGATTTATAAGTGTACGAATGTGCATGCAAACATTCAAATTTGCCATATTTGCTGACACTATGCGCCAAGGCTTCATAGTTGCAATATTGACTCCAGGCGATGGGTCAGCCTTAATTTGTAATCACGAATGGTATAAAAAGACGAAGCAAATAAAATAAGGACGAGTTCGAACAACCATATATAATAATAATATGGGTGGCGCGACAGTCCGAGGGGGACCTGGGCCTAGCTTCTCAGCAACCACGTGTGTTGTGCGTGCTATTGTTCTTTCACGAGTGGAAGGGACCTACAGTTTAATGCCGACTCCGAACGGCGAATTTGAGAAGTTTTTCTAGACATGGATACTCTTTGAGCATTGTCAGTGACTCGAAAGAGGTGGAGCCGTGAATAATGATAGGTGGTAAGCCTGGCACCCTCTGCGTAATAGTCGACGCACTTACCCACTACGCCACGGCGGACCACAGTTCGAACAACTAACTCAAGGAATAAATACGTGTTTTATTCAATTTTAACTTGTTCTATTGCTACCCACCCACTAGTGGTACAAAAGGCACTAAAGAAAGAAACAAAATTATATGTTAACACCAGAATAAAACTAACAGGCAAAATCTAGTCTAGTCTGCTTTGGGTGGCGCGTTAGACTTTGCAATCAGACAAAAATAAAACAAAGACGAGATAAGAAAAATTAACATTTCCGAATAGCAAACAATTGCCACGAATTCACATTTAAGAGAATGTGATGTAACATTCATGAATATACAACTGTATTTGTCCTCCGTCCCTTAAATCATTCTTGTGCATCCTATGATCATTTTGTCTTTCCATTACAAGTGTTTGGCACAAGCTTTATTTTTAAAATTCGTCCACGGTCAGTGCTGAACCAATACATTGCTGAATAAACAATCTAGTTCAGTACATCTCGTCCTTTGATGTTCATTAAAATAAATATTCAACCTAAACACATTAAAGTTTCGACCAACCAACCAGTACGTATTTAAACACCAGTATCACATTCTGTATAATACATGGCAATTATTTTGCTATTAAAATGCACGCACTCCTCTGATTTTAATGTATTCATGCACCGGCATAATTTACATCGATTTGTCACTGCACTGGGGTCAATTCAATTATGAAACCTCATTGAAAATTAAAGTTCGCATATCATTACGTTTTTCCTACCTCAAGGACCCACTTCAATCGACCACAACGGTAATGCGGGCGAGGAGAAAAAAATGTATTTAAGATCAGTCTCCCATGGCATTTTACTAATTTAATACATTTTTCCAACATGGTCATGTGCAGATAATTTAAATTTGAATGTGAAAAATTTTGAATTGTGTTTATCTTGGGGGTGGAAATTGTATGCTTGCAGCGCAATCTATTGATAGTAAATTAAACAAATTTGCCGGATGGAATAACTTCCTCATACTACCCGCGTCTGGCTGTGTTTACTTTCGCTCTGTTGTGAGTGCGGGAACTTTTTTGTCCCGCGAATTTATTTGATTTCGGTAATCGAATCGTATGTATGCAATGAATTTCGGTTCGTGTTTGAATAGAATTAGATGATAGTCCATGATTCAGTTTGATGATGAAAACATTTACATAAATACTCTACGGAGTGTTTATTGTTTCTATGTACACGAGTACACACTTATCATGAAAACACATGCAATATTTTAAATTACATTTCCGGTCGAGCTGCAGTTGCATTGGGCATTATATAGCGATAAGCTTTGTTACCGTTAGGTTCATTCAACGATAATCATTTAATTTTAGGAGGATGACAAATTAAAGGCAAACATAACGTTGAGTGTATATTTTATTTTGTTCATTCTGCAATGGTTTAATTTTTTTTTTCACTTATGATGAAGATTTCGGCTAGGTTTTGTAAATTTAATTTTAACAGAATATTATTTAAGCATAAGAATATTTTTTATTTTCAACAAAAGTAAATAAGATTATTTCTTAGGTTCAGACTTTATTTAAGGTAGGCCATCATCATGGGACCATCATGTGTTTATTTCTTAAATCAT
This sequence comes from Eristalis intricaria, assembly GCA_964034865.1. NCBI lineage: Eukaryota > Metazoa > Arthropoda > Insecta > Diptera > Syrphidae > Eristalis > Eristalis intricaria. The sequence continues at coordinate 14,795,947 of OZ035873.1, forward strand.
AGGTTATTTTGACACTGACAGCAGTTTTCCCCTCGAAATCTCGACAGAAAGAAATGGAAAGAAATATATACCTCTGCTGAACAAAATCAATCGCTTAATACTTGAACAACGTTGGGAATTATTGAGAACTTATTCAAAAGGTGAGTGCTATGTAGTCCAAACCAAACCAACAGTTTGGTTGGTTCTTTAAGAGAAGTCTTGGCTGATATGTTGCTGTACATAATTTTGTGCAAAAAGTTCGTGAGACAACGGTGATGGTCTCCGTCGCCGTACGGCACAAATGAGAATGGGGCTGCATAATTGGACCATTTGTCTTCGAAAATTAGGCTGGGAACGTTTCGGTCAAGGGTGGGCGTTAAAGAGCCATGTTAAAAGACTTTTGTTTTTACTGAAAGTCTAGACATGGGTTTGAAGGACCACTTACTTAAGCAGCATGGTCGGCCATGCCACAGTCGTTCTTTTGTGCACCAAATTCTGACATCTGTCAACTGACCGATTTTTGTGATATTTTATTTTGTGGGGAACCGTGAAGGTCCTCTGTTATGCCAACAATCTGGAAGCAATTTTACCACTTAGGGCCAATATCACCCATGCAATCCGTGAGCTATAGCCCGAACCTATCAATGTCATAGAAAATTGAGGTATAGAATAGAATGCCCAACTAAGAAGTCAGCCGAGACAGATACTTGAGCAGCGTTGTATTTCATAATAATGGAAAATATATAATTGTATTCATTGTATTGCATTTTTAAATAAAATAATATCCAGCCCGCTCTATATATCTTGGGTGCTTGGGGATTTCGCTGCTGCTGCTGGTGATGTCGATGCCATCTCAGATCGAAAATAAAGGTTTGAGAAAGCCGGTGCGGTGCGGAGGTGGTGGGTAATAGCTGTCCTAATGACGTGCGATCAATTTCGAATGGGGTACAGGCTATTATTTTATTTTAGGGCGATTTATTTGCAATTTTTTTTTGTGGTCGCCTTGGCGTAGTGGGTAAGTGCGTCGACTCCTACGCAGGGGGTGCCCGAATTTACCACCTATCAATTCACGGCTCCACCTCTTTCGAGTCACTGACAATGCTCAAAGAGTATCCATGTCTAGAAAAAGCTTCTCAAATTCGCCGTTCGGAGTCGGTATTAAGCTGTAGGTCCCTTCCACGCGTGAAAGAACAATAGCACGCACAACACACGTGGTGGCTGAGAAGCTAGGCCCAGGTCCACCTCGGACTGTCGCGCTACCCATATTATTATATTATTATTATTATTTGCAATTTATTCTGTATGACTACACTGCAAGGTAATACTACAGCCAAATGTATGTATTCGTTACTGAGTAACGAGTTTCAACAAAGTACCATATGAAGAAACGTTACTATTAAGGTCTCGTTCCCTGTTTTGCCTACATGCGCTATCGGCAACCCACATCGTCACCGACATTCTTCTCTTCTCTTCTGTTGTAAGTTATAGGACATGTCAGTAAATGTGTGCAGTTATCAGTCATTGCTTTTCTTAAACCCAATCCAATTCCAATTACCCTTCGCACCGTTGGCATTTCCTGTACGTTCCCTGCTCACGCAGTCAATGCCACACAACTAGCACTCTCCCAGTACCTCAAAACAGCACACTCACCTCGCCTAACGATTGAATGCGAAGAGCGTATTCAGCATTTTTTGTAGTGAATACGATAATTAACTATTAGGCATGTTTGAGATGGTATACAGTAAAATTTATTTATTCGTATCGGTGGATATCGATGCGGTGTAGTAACTTTTCCAAACATTTCTTTGGTATGCGCTGCTCTTGAAAATGCTAACATTTTATGGACGTTTGTTTTGATTTAGTAGAGTAATTGGATTGTATTTTTTAAAGAGATATAAGGAAAGATTATCTACTAACAAAAACTATTGGCAATTTTTGTACGAATTGTTTGATGATTATGATCACACTGAGTTATGAGTGCTTGTTTCTACTTTGCCACTCGTTGGGTTTTTGTGAGTGTAAATTGACTTGTTCATAGCATGTTACTAACATAGTTGATATCATTCATGCCTGCTTATATACTTTGTTAAATTGAATACAACGTTCCTATTTGACGTCCTAGAACTAGAAGTCTCAATTTTAACAGAAGTCTACATTTTAACATAAAAATATCAATTTTGAAGAATGAAGCGAAAGAAACTAGCAGCTTTATTAAAGTAATATTCAGATTCAAAGAATACATATGGGTACTAAATTTGTCGTTACTTCTACAACCCTACTACAAGGAGATAAATTCTTCTCCAGGGCCTTCCATCAGACCAGAGAAGGATGGGTCTTACTACCAGTACCTAGGTTTTCAACATTGTCAGTGATTGGTAGTTTTTACGATTCAGCTTCGCTAGAGTTATGAGTGGAATCTTGCAGACATTTTCTTGTACGCCGTCTTGGATGGATGGGCATTTAGTCCAACGCAGGTTGTCCAGCTTATTAATGGCTTAAGCCTTGTTGTCCTTCTATGGCTACTACAATATCAACCGCGTAGACCATAGGCTTGTATCTGAATTTACTTGATTTCCTATGAAGCTTACCTTCATGGGTTACTTATACATTGCTCACTTCATTTTAAAACATTGTTCAGCCTAGAACCCGTTTCTTTTTAGTTACTCTTAGATAATTCTAAGAAAATTGCCTTAGCGCTGAATCAATTAAAAAAGGTGAGTCCATCTTGAGTGTTTTTTCAAACACCCAGATTCACCCCAAAAACTTCTACAAATTAATCTAGTAAAATACGTCAAATCATTATTTATGCCAGACTTCGCCAACAGCCGGAACTTTAAGGGAATTTAAACTCAAATAAAATACATCACTCAGTTACATGTACACAGAGTGTGAGGCTGTGACGCTGACTCTTATTATTCACAGCCGAAAATGTACAAAACTCAGCAAGGCACGCAACAATCGTTCTATGTATACAATAAGCTGTCACACCCACAAAATAAACGTTCGAAAAGTTAATCTGGTTCAGCGGTGAGAGAGGAGAGGTGAATCCCCTTAAGAGATGGACAAAGGAGGACCATTAACAGCCAGACCGGTGCGTCGCACTCTCTGAGGAAATTAATAAAGTTTGTTTGCCAACGCCAAGAGTGAAATGTATTCATAATGTAACCTAATATATCTGAACTCACTGTTATGGTAAATAGAAGAGGATAGAAGTTATTTTTTTTTTGTACCGAAATGATTTGTTTTCCTAAATGGTGGCTTTTTTTGCTGGAAAATTGCTTTATGTGGATTTGACAAAGGAAGTCTGGATTAAAGTGTTGTTGGATAAATGAGTCAGCACTAGGGAGGGGTAATGAATCATTTTGGAATTTATAAAATGAGCGATATAGAAATAAGAGCGGATGCTTCCCAATAATACCAATTCCAAAGGTGGATGAATAATTGCGGTTCTAAAGAGCCGCTAGGATAAAGTGGCTTCGTGGATTTTTAAAATATTTATTAAGTGAATTGAAATAAGCTTATTTAAGGCATTGTTTGTCTAGTAATCGAAAAAGGTCATTGACTACTGTTGAAAGTAAGGTAGGTAAATTGGGAGCCCTGACGGCTCAATTAGACCAACGTGTTGTATCCGTTGTGCTATCTACGTCTGTAATCGGACAGCGAAATAAGTTAAATAGATGCGCCTCGAGTCCGAATAGTTTTGATGGCTATTAAATAATTGTTTTTATATTTTTAACAATTCAATGTCTGTTCAAATTCCTGGGCCTCAACCAGAAGACTATGCAACTAGTGTCCAGTTTCACACTCCAATTTCGTTGAAGACTTTCTCCGCCTGGATGGACCGCACAAGACGAGGGAGTTATCCCACAGGTTCGAGCCGGAGCTGAGTCGTCTATACGATCTACATGGCGAAGCCACCCTAGGAACTGGATCCGTTGATTCCTGGCTAGGCTCAAGTCGTAGTTTGTGATTGACTCTTCTCTACCAAATATTGTCAACGCAAACAGGACTAAAAATCGCAATCTAGAAGAGTCCAACGACTTCTTCATTCATTCCTCAGCACCGTAGAGTAGATCAGAAAACTTAAGCTCAAATTTATAATCATTAGAGTAATTTTAGAAAACTGCTTGAATAGGATGATATCTTGTTATTTGAACCGCACAACCGCTTTTCACAGTAAATGACACAACACTATTGACGATGAACGGGCGTACGTTTTTACAAGTCTGATGAGTCACTTATGACTATTAACTATATAGTAGGCTGGCCGTTCGTGTCAACTACCACATACTTTTTGGAATTCAAGCTATATTAGCTAACATGCCTTATTACCTACCCAGCAACGCATACATTAAATCGAAAGTGTACGCGGTTCAAGGGTGTTGCGAAGAAGTCACCTTCTTGTGACTTGAAGAATCTACTCAATCCTAATGCAATTTCGGATATCCATCATTACTCATATGCAATCGATCGGTACAATAGAGCACAAAAATCAACTAGAAAAACCTAATAAGGAAAGATTAATTTCTAAGTACAACATTGTATTTTTTTTAATTTGCTTGCACTTATCATCACAGCTTGTAGATGATGTTGTTTTTTCCAAGTTGTATGCCAACTCAGTGGGTCGCCGTGGAGTAGTGGGTTAGGGCGTCGACTCCTACGTAGAGGGTGCCAGGTTCGATACCCGAATTTACCACCTTTCATATTTCACGGCTCCACCTCCTTCGAGTCACTGACAATGCTCAAAGAGTAATTCCTGTTTAGAAAAAGCTTCTCAAACTTCGCCGTTCGGATTCGGCATTAAACCGTAGGTCCCTTCCACGCGTGAGAGAACAATAGCACGCACAACACAAGTGGTTGCTGAGAAGCTAGGTCCTGGCCCTCTGCGGGCTGTACCGCCACCCATATTATTATTATTATTATGCCAACTCAGAATGACGAAGTTTGAGCAACTTTTTCTAGATAGGAGTAATTTCTGCGCATGTTCAGTAACTTGAAGGTGGAACTGTGTATTATAAAGGGTGTCAGTATCGGGGATTCGAACCCAGGCATTCAGGACCTACCCAGTGGCGTACCAACGGGTGCAAGGGGGTACAGACCCCGGGCGGCAATTCGGGGGGTTAATTTTTTCTTTTTGTTTATGTATTTACAATTCACAAAACGATTCTTTTTCAGTCCTTTTTCAGTCCATTAGACATACTTTATGTTGCCAAGCAAATCAAATGAAGGCTTTTCCCTAGTATACAACTACATTTTATCAGAAATATGGCTGCAAACTATAAAGGAGTGCAGCAACGACTGAAAAACATAAGCCGCAAAGCAGAATTTATACCCTGCTCCAATCAATCTTTGAAATTGGTTTGTTTACATGCTGCTGCTGTTGGACTAAATTCGGTCACTTTTTCGATACCTTAGAGGGCTCACTCACTACTCTCACTGAAATTACTGAAATATAGCAAAGATTTCAACAGCAACTAGATTAGGTTAGGCTAATGTGATTCACAACTGAAGCAGTTCTGGTCCACTTAGACCCTGAATGGATCCATTGTGATATCACTAATCGGCAGCTTAAGTGCCGGTTCCTCTTTGGGTACTAACTAAAAAGCCTGAAGTAAGCTAGTGGCATATTCTGGATTATGCACTCCTTTGCTGGGTTACAGACAATTAGTATTTTTTATAAATTTTGCTTTGTCCAGACTTTTAATGCCAGACATTTCCTCAAGACTATTGAATGAATAGCTGCGTAGTGTGCTTTTCCTTGTCCTTGCAAGTGCTATGCAGGTGTCGAGGTGGTGAAGTGTACATATTTTCTTCTTTCTCTTCGTCCCTACAGCTCCTACAAAAGTCATTGTAGGGGGTTTCCATTCTCCTTGTGCGTGTGTGCCTAAAATGCAATGACCAGTAATAATGCCAACTACATTGCTAATTTCCTTTCTATTTAGTTTTAGGAGTGTGCTTGTTTTTTAAATGATTTATTAAAGGCTATATGATCCTTGAAGTCCTGTAAGTATCGAATTCCATCGACCTCTGATTGGCGGCGTTGATGGCACCTGTAAGTAACAATGAATTTATTAGTTGAAGAGAGGGGTATGGGTGTCCTGATTACTTGCCATTGGTGAGCCCACCCCTGTTCTAACCAGCTCGTCGGCCCTTTCGTTGCCTGGAATGCACTATGCCAAAGGACCCAGCATAGGGTAAGGTTGCATCTGACCGCTATCTCCCTAAGAGATAGACGGCAAACTTTTACCATCTTGGATTTGATTGATGGTGTATTCAGATCCTTGATGGCTGCCTGACTGTCTATGTATATAAGGATATATAGCCCATCTATCGTGTTCACTCTTGTACAGCTTTTACTTCTGCCTGGAATATACTACAGTGAGAAGGATAATTCCTGCGATGACGCAAATACTCCTAGTCAAGTGTCTTCTTCCGTTTTGGATCTCCGGCTGGATCTCCGGCTACGCCTGATGTCGAGTCTCCTCTATTTGGTTTATACCCAAATTCAAAGTCTACAACCGGAGCGATATAATCTGTATGCTTTGGGATGTTCGCATTCTTGATTATTTGCATGTGACCTAAACTGTGCATGTTGCTCCCACGCTTGCATTGCCTCAACCTTATCGCTGCCTTGGTAGCCGCCAACTTCCCGTAAATGTCCAGGGGATGTAGCTGTAGCATTGTTTCCTTGGCGTCTGAAGGTGTGCAGCGAAGTGCGCCCGTAATGCAAATGCACGCAGATCTTTGTATACTACTTATCTTTCTAAGATTGAACGTATTTCGTAAAGGCCACCAAACAAGGACACCATATGTTAGAATCAACAGCAACTAAATTCGGCGGGAAAGTTTGACATGTTCACCCAGGGATTATTTACTCCTAGAAAAAATCCATGAAAGCAACTCAGATTTTGCACCGCATGAGGATCACAGTGATATGGATGAATGTGATATCGAACGCGTGCTGTTAAGACCACTTATATCTTATACAGATTGGGAAATCAAAAATTAACCCATGTGGGAACATTTTAAATTTACGTCTTAATTTTTGCTTTACGAAAGTAGTACAAATAACATTTGACAAAATTTTGAAGAGAATTTATACCAAGTCAATTTTTACATAACTGGTTGAAACCATAGACAATGGGCTTCGGAATACATTTCGAATCTTTCCCGGGCAGCCCCAACCAACCCTACGCCACACCGCACCTACCTAATACGCGAAGGTGACCATTAGGGTGTACTCAGCAGAGAATTTAATTAACAGACTTTACGGATTAATCTTTTGTTATGTTTCGTAAATGAGTTGCATTTGGATGTCTACATTTTGATTTGGTCTTGTTAAGTGACTTTCATTATTGCTTCAACTATGTGCAACTCCACCCAAGAACTCAAATTGTTCCTCATTAACACTTCGACGAAATACATTTTCCGATTTTTTTAACAAAATAATTTGCTCCTATCCTGATTCACATCGCCTGTGGCAACCAAATTTCCAATTGCCTTCATCCTATTCCGAGAGGCTTCACTCCCGGCAGCTCTGACTAGAACTTCCAACGTAGCTTTTCTTTTTCGAAGCCGTCAGGATACCTAGGATCCTACACGTACAACCGGGTACAATGAGAAGTCCTACTACGATGAGGAGAAACCCTACTGAACGACACACAGATACATGGATGCGTACATATGTATGGGCAATTTGTCTGCAATGCGAAAGTAACGTGGGGGATGGTTGGGGACTGTGTCTATGTTTATTGCCTACGTTTGGAAAAACCAATGCATGTCTTGTCGTAAAGAATCTCTTCGAATATGTATAAACGTCAACTCCAGCAGAGGGTGCATAATGTAAATAATCAGAAAGGCAACTTCAATCCCAGCCATCTATGTATTTATAAGATGTGCGTCAATTGAGAACAGGATAAGGGTGTAATGTACGTTCGCATCCACAATACCTCCAACTGGGATGGTCAATATCTTATGAAGGTTATCCTCCTCTGGCGGGAAAAGCAAAAGGAACGACGTCAAAATAAACGAAAACAAGTTCTGTGTCGCCAATGAAATCAGCAATCTCAAAAGAAGTGAATTTAATCCTTTAAGGAGTTTAACAAATAGATTTTCTGTCTGTGCAAAAACATAGTTGTCCAGGAGAGAAAACACAACAGGAACCGTTTAGTACTGAAGCAAACTTGGCACTACCCGTGACAATGGTCTATTGTGTTGGTGCACTGTATGCTGATTCGTTGTTTATCATCTGAAGGCTGATTGCCATGGTTATCAGGACCACAATGGAGAAGAAGTTTTTGTTCGACGAAACAGGTGAGGGACGAACAAAGGACAAAACACGAAGAAAGAAACTCCACAGCCATGGCCTGGGGTTCATCACAACAAAACTTCCTCAAAGGTTCGTCGTCAGTTTTATCTCCGTGTTATTTTGATTAATGGTGCTTTCTTGTTAGGAGCGAATCGGTTGACAACATTTTTTTTCTCTCAGTATTTTGATTTTAATTAAGTTCCCTTCTGCAAAGAGGAGCGTTGCAGTCTGACTAAGCACAAGAACTGCTGTAATAACAATTTCTTCTGCTGTGAGGACCTTTTTCGTATCCATGACGAGTCCTGGAGTAAAGCGTTGCACAGTCGTCTAACAAAGTAACGCCGGTCATGGAGGTGTGATCTCTTTACCCTGCTAATTGTTTTCGGTTCGGTAGTCCTTAGTAGTTCATATAGTCCTGGAGAAACCAGCCAGACGAGTGTTGAAATTGTTTTCAATTATGACTTGCAAGTGCTTTCCTCCCGCAAGGGCAAGGCAAACAGGTTTCAGATACACAATCGCGGTTTATAAGAACCACAAGTGAAGACAAAAGTTATCACAGTGGAGATTCGACGTAGAATCACCCTTGGTAACAGATGTTACTTCGGTGTGTCGAAACAACTGGGCTCAGAACTCCTGACTCGAACTACCAAGATCAGCTCTAAAAAACCCTTATTTTACAAATTTTTCTAAATGGAGCTGAAAGCTGGATGATAAGCAAATCTACCGAGCTGATTCTTGGTGCCTTCTAAGGAAAAATTCTACGCCAGATATATGGTCCCTTCTTCGAGAAGGGCGAATGGAGGTGAAGACACAACCCCACGGTTCACTCTACGAACTGTACCAGGATGTGGATGTAGCAAAAAGCCATCGACTGGCACTGGCTGCACTGGAAGACCGAATCTCTGGTATTAAGACGAAGTAACCGCGGATAAAAGATAGCTTCGTCTTGATGACTGGAAGCAGCCTGCCCCGGACCGCCAGCGATGGAAGGCAGCAATTGCTCAGGTTCAGCCCCTCCATGGGTCGTATGCCTGATAAGTAAGTAAGTAACAAGTGGGGATTGTGGTGAAGGATTGGACTCAAATGTTGGGCGATACACTCGTAGCAGATTCAATATGAAAAACTTAAAGTATCGCTATTTCTGCTTCTGGGTCTTATCGCGAAAAAACAAAGACATTAGACATAAGTAGCATAACATTGAAATATAAAAGTGGGCGCAGTTGAGTTTGTCTAGTTTCATGCCAAACCTCGCAAACTCTCGCTGCTCCATCACGGTCAGTAATGAGCCACCAAGACCTTGACTTTCGAAAAGGGATGTAGACAAAGCAACAAGCGGCGAATGATTTTTTAAAAATTATTCTTGGGACGGTCGTGCAACACTCGATGCCAACACTTGAGGCTCGATCTTCCAAAACAATTCGTACAATTGCTTACGCAAACGACAATGGCGTGATTGGTCGAATAGTCGATGAAAACTGCTTCCAGAAACTGTTTAGCAATGAATACTTCTTCTTTATTTGGCGCTACAGTCCGGGGTGGACCTGGGCCTCAACCAACAAGCCTCTCCAGTTCGCACGGTCTCTGGCTAGCTGTCTCCAGTGTCGCACGCCAAGTTGGTTGAGGTCCTTCTCCACCTGGGTGCGCCACCTTAAAGGCGGGCGTCCTCTGTTGCGTTGTCCCACGGGTTCAGAGTCAAGGACTCTCCGGGCCGGAGCTGAGTTGTCCATACGCTCTACATGGCTCAGCCATCTTAGGCGTTGGATCCGATTAAACCTGACTAGACTCATGTCGCTGTACAGCCCGTACAGTTCGTGGTTGAATCTTCTCCTCCAGAAACCGTCAACGCAAACAGGACCAAAGATCGCACGCAGAGCTTTTCTCTCGAAGAGACCAAGGACTTCCTCATCCGCTTTTGAGATTGTCCATGCCTCCGGACTAGGATGATCAAGGTCTTGTATAAAGTCAGCTTGGTCCTTCGAGAGATGGCTCTACTACTCAATTGCCTCTTGAGCCCATAGAAACAGCGGTTGGCAAGAGTTACTCTGCGTTTGATCCGGTACTGATGTTGTTTGGACTGTTTACTGCGGAGCCAAGGTAGACGAAGTCCTTGACTACCTCGAAGTTATAGCTGCCCATTGTGACGCTCTGTCCAAGACGTCGATGTTGTGTGTCCTTTCTTGGTGACAGCATATACTTCGTTTTTGCCTCATTCACCGCTAGACCCATTTTAGCCGCCTCCGCCTCAATGCCAGCTAACGCCTCATTGACGGCTCGCTGTGTTCTGCCAATCACGTGAATGTCATCCGCGTATGCTAGCAGTTGTACGGACTTCTGGAAGATCGTGCGTCTAGTGTTGGCGTGTGAGCCTTGCACGATCTTCTCCAGGATGATGTCAAAGAAATCATATGACAGCGCGTCGCCTTGCTTAAATCCTTTTTTGACATTGAAGGTCTCGGTGAGTTCTTTACCGACCTTGATGGAGCAGCGAGAATTTTCCATCGTCATCCTGCACAATCTGACGAGTTTGGCAGGAATGTCAAAACTAGACATGGCGTTGTATAGCTGTCATATGCGGCCTTCGACAAAAAGGTGGTGAGTGTCGATTTGCATTTCTTGGGTCTTTTCCAGGATCTGACGTAGTGTGAAAATCTGGTCGATGGTTGACTTCCCTAGCCTGAAGCCACACTGATATGGACTTATCAGGTTATTTATAAACGGCTTCAGGCGAGTACGCAAAACGGCAGAGAAGATCTTGTAAGCGATGTTCAGGAGACTTATGCCGCTATAGTTGGCGCAGTCAAAGGGGTCTCCTTTCTTGTGGATCGGGCAAACGATACTGAGAGTCCACTCATCGGGCATGCTTTCCTCCGACCATATCAGATGAGCTGGTGCATGCGCCCAACCAGATCATCTCCAGCTGCCTTAAGGATTTCAGCGGGCAGTCCGTCCGCACCGGCAGCTTTGTTAGCGGTATTGGTGTCACCATCACCGTTTAGCAGTCTGCAGAAATGCGACTGCGACTCTACTACTAGGTGTCCATTCTCGTCCCGGCAGGCTTCTGTCCGAACCTTATATCCACTAGATAATTGTTTCACCCCCTGGTAAAACATTCGGACATCGTTCCTACCGTAGCAATGAATACGGCCAAAACAAAGTTCAGTAAACGCCCCCATAGGTGGACAGCGATGGTAGCACCACTTTTTTTCGGCTAAGGGAGTTGTCTGTTCATGAGGATGTGTGGAACTTCAATTTAAGATCCGCGGTCGTGACTAATTGTCCGCACTCGGGAATTGTCCGCATAAGTGAGTTGTCCGTAATAGGGGCTGGCTTAGTTGAAGGTACTAGAGAGCCCATCGGCAACTTGGCCAAAGTTTTGCCATGGGCAGATATATAGTTATGGGCAAAGTGTGACTATTATACTGATACCATCTAGAGAAGAATGAAACAACGACCCCACTTGGATGAAGGATGAAGCCCAATAATAGTATACAGATTGGACGAAATATGAAAACACAGTAGGGGTTAGTGCGATTGGACCAAGATGTAGCCTACACATTCCTCTCTGCAACGATATACCAAGCTGAACTGTGTGCAATTGACGAAGCTGGACATTGCATCATTGACAGAAAACATATTCTCAGATACCCAAGTGGTCCTTAAAGCACTGAAGAGTTGCATATATCTCTCCCCTTTTATTGATTCAATACCACGGACACAAATCTTCTCATACATATATGAATTACTGAACAAATTATACAGTTTTGGAACAGCCAGGAGGGTATCAAACAACAAAGCTGACCTATGGATGTTGTGTGGATCACTAACAGGTCATGGAGCATGAATCTATCACTTCCACAAAATGGGTGTTTTCATTACAAAAACAGTGGAGCACATATTAATCGAACGCCCAATTTTTGACAGGACACTTACAAATTTACATTTATGATCTCAGTATTTGCAAATGCATCGCTGCAGCATGAATACAACAAATGGACCAATCTTATAAAATAATATAAGCAATTTGGCTATTCAGTATATTAACTGAGTAAACGGTGTTAATATTTCATAGACTTCGCGAGTAATATAATTTACAAGTAAAGTCTATAGTCTATATTTGGGGTACAATATTATTAGGTTATATATACATGTATACTCCTCATAGGATAGGAAGCATCAAAGGAAACTTTGATAAAAGGAATGGATGATCAAGAAGAGTACAGACATAAGTGGCAAGATTTTTCTTGAAAATTTGATATTGCCTAAGCCTTTTAATATTGCTTATTGGCAAAAGAAATTTGTGACAAGCAGCACTATAATACGTGATGGAGTATAATATTGTTGACACCATACGCTTTACCAGACAACTAGCGCAGTTGGTTAAGTGCCTGCCCTTGGTTAGTGGGAATCCCAGTGAAAGCAAACCATATATGCTTTTATCTGGTATTCAAATCTGATACAGTCACCATTTGCCTTTGGGATCAAATTAACAGCACTGTCTGTGGGTATCACAATGGACCAATATGGTCTAAGTGTGCTGGTAAATTCAGCCCCCCTACTTAACCTAACTTATACGCTTTACCAATAATGATATTTATTAGCGCTGTCAACATGTTCTATAGTATTTTCAATAGATCAAGAATGTTGCTTAATTTTTACAAATGATGAGACACTTAGACTATCATGGACTTAGAAGAACACCATTAGACCCGTCAAAAGTAATTGAATGTTTCAGATCATCGTTAATGCAGCCGATGCAATTCAATTTTTATTTTTTTTAATCCCAAGGGATAGCTTATGTAAACTTGGACATCATCTGCGTTCATTTGGATGGAGGAGGTAGCAACAGTTGCAGGGAGCTCATTTATATAAAGTGAAAATAAGAGTGGACTAAGATTGGACCCTTGAGGAACTCCTGTAAGAGCTGGTAGGAAATTAGAAAGGATGACACTTACCAACACACCTAACCTTTACCACTTCCATTCTTCTGAAGAGGAATGATTTTATTTAATTACCTAGAGGATTTCTTGCAAAGGAGGAAGTGGTCAACTGTGTCAAATGCCTTTGAGAAATGAGAAAATACGAAAAAAGTAACCTCTATTATAAGTGTCCTTATTTCAATTGTCGGTCGCCATGTCGTAGTGGGTTAGTGTATCAACTCCTACGTCGAGAGTGGCAGCTTCGCATTCCCAAATTACCAACATTCATAATTCACGTCTCCACCTCTTTCGAGTCACTGAGAAGACAATGCTCAAAGATTATTCCTGTCTAGAAAAAAGCTTCTCAACTTCGCCAGAGTCCAGACCCACCTCGGACTGTCGCGCCACTCAAATTATTATTATTATTATATATATTAATTGTTATGCAAGACCGAATAGTGGTCAACGTACAATCGACTTACTGAAGAAGCTTCGTAACACATGCAATATTTTCCACCTGCAATCACACTCCACACTCCAGCTCACTCAACCACTGTTTCTGCTGCACGAAGCTCCCAAACTCATCCACAAGCAATCCAATCTTCAAAATCACTTGCCGTCCATACAAAAACAGCCACTCGCACAGATACACCTAGAGGCATTGGCCACAACTTAAAAACGAATCCTCAAAGCCCTTGCAAACTAAACAAGCACGCTTCCGTGCATTGATCTAATCCTTTGTGTGCTAATCCCGGCCGTTGTTTCGGCTTCCATAGCTTTCTGACAACGGTGGCAAGCCTTTACGTTTCGATTTCCTTGAACTGTTTGCCTCCGCCCTCGGTACCAGACAAATCCATCCGCCAAGTGCTTTCCAGATATGAATTTCCAGCTCTGTGGTCTTACATTCGTGGTTCCTGACCACAGCCCACCCTCAAACAGGGCCTTACCCGGTCGGTCTGCACTTAGCCAAAACTCACTGTCTCGTGTCGGCCAAAAGGGATGGATAACCGAGGCTCGCTTGCCTTTGGCGTTCATGGCGATAATGCATGTGATAATCCCGCAGGGCGAGGATTCGGTAGCTGCGCCTCCTGCAACTAACTGCTGGATTAATGTCGCAACGCAGATTGATGGTGACGCGTGGTGATGACGGTGGTTTTGTTTCTCCGCCAGCATTTGCCGGAACAGCTTCATTCCATGTCGGCCCTTGTGCAATCGATGCACAACTGTGTAACTGCTGGGCACACACAATCCGCATGGCGTGTGATAGTGTACCATTTTGAAGTGAGTCCTGCGGCTGGAGTCAGTTTTGTGCGAAAGCATGTCATCGGTGGTGGGTTAATTGACGCGCGAGTGAATCCTTTTTTCTGCCCCGACATGCGTGAGTTTGTCGATGAAAGGTCATTCAATTAACTGCAGCACAGGGCTTCGGTGATAGTCAGCACTCTGTGTGAGTACTTGTTGATGTTTCCCCAACTGATATCCAGCTTCCTCCCGGTCCTGCGACAAGCATGTGAGTATCTGTTGACACTGGCAATTGGCAGGGCCGTGAGTGGGAAAGTGTCGAGACCTGATTGGCAAAAAAATTGGTACGATTTTCAATTTTGAGTGCTAGCACAGATTGATAAGTGGGTTTATATCCTGCAAAGAGGTGATTATGGATTTGTTGGAGTAGTCCAATGGACGATTGTGATGTTCCTTTTGGTTCTTTGAGCGATCCGACAAGGATTGAAATGGATAATGATGGAGGCTTGCAAATTGAATTTCGATTCAAAGCTGGGAGAGGGTTCATCTCTCGACAGAACCTTTGTGTTAATGTGTGAAATCAAGGACATAGTGAGGTCCTCGAATGTCTGTAGTCTATGTGGAGGTGTCTCTGGGACTTTACTCGGTGTGAATGCGTATGTTCCCGTGGAAACATCTTTGCATGTTTTCATTGTCACGTTAAAAATGTAGGGAGGTAGGTAAGTAAGACGACTGGCTTGTTTTTCCATCCTTCACTATGCTGTACTTAATCCCTAGAATGGTTCCGTGGAGTCTTTCACTTTCCATTCTTATACATTGGCTCCTCAAAGGTCACACCTTTCAGCAATTCTCATTTTATTTTCTGGTATCGATGGAGTAATATTTGGAATTGTTTTTACATGTGATCAAGACGAGTTCATTCGGTACTGAGAATCATCATCACTCATGATGGTTTCTGTAGGCGAGGATAGTCCCGTCCGTCCCGATAGCAATATCAAGACTGAAGTCCAACTCAGTTGCCCGTGCGATTTGTGTGCTTCTAGGCACCTGGAGCTGATCTGGTTGGGCGCATGTTCGAGCTCATCAGTTAGATCTGGAATCTCAGTGTCGTTTTTCAGATCCAAAAGAAGGGAAACCCCTTTGACTGCGCCAACTACAGAAGGATAAGTCTCGCATCGCGTACAAGATCTGTTCTGCCATTTTGTGTACCCATCTAAAGCTGTTTATAAACAACCTAATATTATCCATATTAGTGTTGCTTCACACCACGAAAGCCTAACAACGAGGTATTCACACTACGGCAGATCCTGGAAAAGACCCAAGAAGTTTAGAACGACATGTCGTCAAGGTACCATATGAGAGTATGCATTGAGCAGAGCTATACAACGCCGTGTCGAATTTTGCCAAGCTCGTCAGGTTGTGTTGGATATCGATGCAGAACTCTCACTGCTCCATCAAGGACGGCAACTAACTCACCGATATATTCAATCAAAAAGGTCACGCGATGTTATGTGACTTATTCAACATCGTCTTGGAGCCGATCGTGCAACACACTCACACGTCAACAACAGAAGTCCGTCGGTAGATGCATTAGTAGATGAGATTGACGTTCCAATGAAGCGTTCGTTCCCATTGAAAGGGTATAGTGGCTCTGGTGGTAAACTAGGGCAAAACAAAGTATATGCTGTCATCGAAAAAGAAAACCGTCGACTTGGCCAGAACGTCACTATCCGCAGCTATAACTTCAAGGTAGTGATGGACTGCATCTACCTCAGCGTCGCGGTAAAAATTGAACATATCAGTACCGAGATCAAGCGCAATGTAACTCTTGCCAAACTCGCTCAAGAGACACTTGAGTAATAGAGTCCCTCTCCGAAGACCAAGTTGACTCTTTAGAAGACCTTGATAATCCCCGTCCTGCTCTGATCTATGGCACAGAGGAATGGACTATGTCCAAAGCGGATGAAGAGGCTTTCGAGAGAAAAGTTCTACGTGCGAAGGCATTTGGAAAGAAGGTAGGAACTGTACGGGCTATAGACCGACATGAGACTAGCTAGTCATTCACGATTCCAAAACCTAAGGTACCTATACCATGTAGAACATATGTGCAACTTGGCTCTGACCCAATGAATCTTCGACTCTGAGTTTGTGGGATATCGCAACAAAGAACGTGCACTCGCAAGGAGGCTGATAATGAAACTGGAGACAGCTGGCGAGAGATCGGGTTGGCTGAAGAGGCAGGTTGCTTGAGGCCTAGCTACAACCCGGACTCTAGCACCCTAAGAAGAAGCAGAATTGACGTTTGCCAAGTTGCTCAAAAACAAGATACAGGCTCTCCAAACTGTCTTACCAAAAGGTTCTATCTAATTCGAAAAAATGACGTAAGAAAAATGTAGGTTAAGCGTATCACTGGCTGTACCGAGGGTCTCGGGAGGATACACAAGTTAACACGCTCTCACATAACAAAAGGTCAGCGTTTCAAGATATGGCGTTTCAAAATGTGGGACCAGGCACAGCGATGCAAACTGACCCCACCATGTAAGCGTCACCGATCACCATCGCGGGACGGAAACGAATGCCACTACTCTTCGACTTCGAGTAATTAGGATAAGTAGAAATAAGTTTGGTTTTTGGACAGCTGCCATCGCGGCAAGATTTCTATTTAAATAAAATCCCTCATAGAGGGAAAGTAAAATAAAAATGATTGACTTTATTCACACACACTGGTACACAAACTAGAATTCACAGCTAAGATACCTACATACTTGTGACATTTCATTCCACCAATATACAATCTTCGTCCCTGAACGCATATATTATGATTTTTTCATAGCTGCCTCAACGTGTCTACTTTAGGTTTAAGGCCTGGTGCGCACATGCGTTAGCGGTGTCGCTACCGTGCCGTAATAGTTCAATGCTTAGATGCGCGTTTTTCTCGCGGGACTCAATCTCCAGTTCACATTTGGCTTGCAGCAAAAGAGGTTTATAAAAATAAATGGTTATGTACCTTGCGCATAAAAATTATATTCTTCAAAAGAGAATTGTTATTGGGTACATCCTTTTCTTTTGCCGGTCATGGAATGCATCGGAAGAAACACTCAATATTTCTGGAAACTATTTTATCTTATTGATAAATAATTCCAAATATAATTCTTCCATATTTGGTATCTTCTTTCGAATTTTAACTGGCGGCAAAATTACGCATGTGTGCAATGCTCAATCGCAAATAATGTACTGAGAGAAGCGACTGAGTTTGCGGTGACGCAGCGCAATCGCGGAAACTTGTGTGGCATTTAAAACGCAATAATGACGCACGATCCACCAGGGTCATCGCACGTGTGTGTGTGCACCACTCAATTTAGGCAGGCTAGGTAGAAGAGCTGCTGGTGAATTCACCAGCACACTTAGACTATGTTGGTACATGGTGATACCGCATAGTCAAGACTACTAACACTCTAATTGATCATACAAGTGACAGTGACGTTAATTTAATCTCAACGGAAAATGGTGACAGAACCAGATAAAAGCGTATTACCTTTGCTATCTCTGGGATTCGAACCGGTTACCCCGCTAACCAGGGGCAGAAACTCAACAAACTGTGGCATCCATCCATTATAGGCCCCCCCTTCCCGCCACTCGTGAGAGAATAATAGCACGTACAGCACTAGTGGTTAAGAAGAAGGTGGGCCCTGGTCCTCTGGGCTGTAGCGCCACCTTTATTATGTTATTATATTATTTATTCGTGTGTACATGTATATACACGTATAAAAGGTACCTTAACACATTTCTAAATTAACCGTTCCTTTCCAAAGATAGTTTTCAATTTGTTTACTCTTACAAAGAAAGAAAAAAAATGTTTTGACATTATCGTAACCACTTCAATAAAAGTCGTAGCTAATACTTGTATGTATGCAAGGAGGGCCAATAGAGAGCATAAGTAATCCTAGGAATCCTCTCGAAACCGAAGAAAGGTGGCGCACCAACTATGCTACAATAAAAAACTCAAATAACTTTTTTTGTAGTCAAGGTAGTTCATTTATTTGTTTTTATTGGATAGATAGATAGCAATTTAATTGCTAATTACTTTTAAATATGATAAACCGTAAATGACCTCCATGCTCATCCACGCAGGCACCTGATAAGAAAATTGTTCATTGCGCCCTGAAGAGTTGAAATCCTGATCGCCTCAATTTTTGTTGTAATGGATTGCTTCAATTCAGTCAAATTTCTGGGTTTCGTTTCGTACACCTCTTGCTTTACAAAATCCCATAAGAAAGTCTGATGCAGTTAAGTAAGGTGGCCTTGAAGGCCAGCGGAAAGTAGAGTTTCTGGAAATTAACTTGTTTGGGAATTTTCGTTGGAGCTCTGCCTTACCCTTTCTGGCCATGTTTGCAGTTGCTCCATCTTGCTGGAACCAAATGCTGTTGAAACAGATCCTTCTTCGGCCCAGTTCTGGTTAAAAAAAACTTATTTAACATCTCTTAATAATGGTCCCCATTGACAGTTACTTTTATACAGTAGCGTGCGCCACCCTGAATAAGCCCCTACGAAGAAAATCCTCAAAAGCTTCAATCCATCATCATCTTAATGTAGATCATGAACGAGTACTCGGAGGTTCAATCCCTAGTCACTATCAGTTACTCTGCCATTTCTGTCTCTACGCTCCCCGGTGAAGGTACGCGTTAATATAATTCCATATCGCAATGCCACCTTTCTTGACAGCATCAATTGTCATTCGATCTGTCAACTTAAAATACATTTCCAAATAACGAGCATCTTTGATACAAATTTTCGTTCTCGCTAATCCTGCTTATGTCAGCTTCCCTGCAGTCGAGCATTCATTCGACTTCGTCTCCTTAAGCCGACTTAGGGCTCTCCACTGACTTGTACTTCAATTAGAGCTCGACAAAACCAGTGCCATCAAAAATGTCCTTGAACCTCTTTGAGGTTCATCCACAAATCGGAACAAGAAAGATGAAAAATTCAAAAGATTTCAGTGCACCGTAAAAAACATAAAAGGTCCCTTTGCTCTTCCTGATGGCTAATCAAAAGACCCCTGTTCCACATAATTTCCAAACGCACAGTTTGACAAACAAAACGCAACCAGAAGTGGGAAGATGAACAGAAGGAGCCAGCACTCTCAACAGCAAGGGTAAACGACAGAAAGGAGGTAATCACTGTCATCCTACTTAAGTCGCATACACAAATTTCCTTAATAGGATCTGATACGGCAGTAATGCTTTTGCGATACATTGAGGTACACGCAGAAAGTCGGGCTGAGAAGCATTGTCATCGCCTGCCGTTCCCGGACCACACCGGTGGATCAGCGGCAGCCGCATTACCATATTTTGTAGTCATCTACGCTGCGTCGTCATCGTTCAATCAGCACCGGCTTGAATGCGCTGTGCGAACCTTTAGCAGTGCATGATGGTGAAAGTTAAACACACGGAAGTGGCTCCCCGATGGCATGACACCCCGCCTGCCACGCTCACATAACCGCAGCACAGCGCACACATAAACACCACCGACAACAACGACGATGACGACGGTGCCCTTGCTCTTTTCGTGTGTCATTCAAGCTCTGGCAGTAAGCCCTTTTATTTCTCTCTGGGATCCTGCCTGATAAAAAGCCAAACATTCACACAAACAAGCGCCAAGTGGGGTGCCACTGAGAATCCTTTTTACATTTTGATACTTTCCATTTGCCATTTTTTGTGCACCAGGATACGGCCTCCAGGTAGTATAAATAATCGCGCAAAAGGGAACGACGGAGGACGATGCGGGTGCGGTGGTTGATGAGGTGAAGGACGACATCAACGAGAAAATTGTAAATATCTGCCTTCTATCAGTCGATGCGGATCCTTCTTCGTTGTCGTCTTCATCTTGTTGGTGGTTATTTGCCACAGCAAGCCGGCTGCAGGCGTCGTCGTCGTCCCCATCATCGTGAGAAAATCCTTTTCATCGGGTACAAAGCGACTATTAAGAGAAAGGAAACCAGCAATGCCAGAGGGTCTTCTGTACTCAAGAGTCGGTCGGAGGAGGTTGAGAAGGTGCAAAAACGCTTGCCAAAGAATAACAGCTCGACTGACTGACGCAGTTTGGTTTGAAGGAGGATTTGTGTGCAGACTTACTGTAGAAAAATTAGGAACAAGCCAGCCATAGGTTGGCATTATTTACACGGATATCCTGGAGTTGTCTGTGTTTTTTTTTTTTAACTTTGTGTTTTTCTCTCCACTCGAGGGCATAGGCATTTATGTGGCATCTTCCCTTTGGTGGCAATTTATGGGAATGGCGCCCAACGCACAACACTCCACAAGTATGTCCTCGACGTCTATCTGGATGTACGTACATTTCCCGGACTTATCGACTTCCTGCTCAATTATACGAAAGCAATGATGTAAGCCCCGGAAGTACCTCATAAATATTAATCTCATCAATTCGAAAAAAAGGTACAAAACGATGCTCTTCCATAACCTTAACCTTGCACATAAACACACCCAGAGCACAAGAAGAGGGGCAGATGTGGGAAAAAACTCTTGACGATTAAGCGAACCACAAACGGCCGAAATACATCTGTAGATAGAGTAATTAAAATTGACGCACGTGTGGAGTAGGAAACGGATATTGAGTGAAAAGTTTTCGGTCGTTTCCAGTGTTGCCGATATGGCTTGGGAGATGAGTTACTAATGCCACTAGTTCCAAGGCGCAATGTACCTACAGCATCCATTCTTTCCCAGCGGCAGTCGATGTCAAAAGTTTCCGCGTGTGTGTCTTCCGAAGAAAGTTTGATATAGTTTTTCTTTCTCTTTCTTTCTTTTCTTTCTATCGTCGTTGTCGTCGTTGGCGTTTTGAACCTTTTCAGTCCTTTCGCTCGCCCACCACATGCGCCTCATAATTTATTCGAGAGGTTATTCAGAGCTGTGCGGCAGGCATAATGACTGCGGTTAGTTGCATGTGTGCGAGTAATTAATTTTTGGTGTTGATTCAGGAATATCAGAGAACTTTTGCCATACATGAAAGGATGTGGGCCAGCTAAGGGTTGTGGAAAATTAAGTTAATGATATCTCTCTAAACGGGGCGGTGCATGCGCGCCAAAGGAGTGCGTGTGTATTCAAATTCCAGTAAATCATTCGAAAATAAGTTTTTACTTGTGAAAACGACTTTGGGCTGACTAAGTGGAGTATTTATGCACGGCTACGACCGGAGGGATGAGTTTCCAGCTCGATTAAGAGGCTCCAGTTCGGCGTCGAGGCTTGCAGACCATTTGGACCGAGGTTGATACAAGTTGAGGGCTCAATTCGAAACGCATTCCTGAATGTTGTGGTGTCCAACTCGAGAGGGGATCTCGGAGAAGATGCCATCCGGGTTGAATAATTGCTGCAGTGGTCCGGTGTAGTTTGTGGTTGTGAATGTTAATTGAAGGTCTACAAGAACTTCATGCACGCCTTGGAGTTTCACACATTTCGGGGAGGCTGTTATTCAAGCACACCCCTGGTGTAGTTGGAGACTTCTGTAAGTATTTCTTTGACCATTTAGTTCAGTGTTCAGGATACTTAACCTTCGTGCTGATCCAGTGTAAATGGATGGCATAATTAAATGCGTTGCTAAACATTTAGGTTCGGTATTCACGTTGAAGAGTCCTTTTGACAAACCGGTGGGAGAGTGCGTTGGATCATTGTAATCCTTACTGTAGTCGCTTTACAGGACGAGTGTAATTAAACGTTTTATTCAATTAGGTGTAATGCTATACATCGCCGTGAAATTAAACGTGTGAAGCCCATCCCTTGCCTGGTTATTTCACAACGGGGTTAATTTAGTGCATTGTTTAGTAAATGGAATTCACAATAAGTGGGTGCGTAGTGTTCATTTGGATCCATGGAAGTATCATCTCATTGGTACTTCACTTGTTTCATGCGGTGTACACTGCATCCAGAGGAACCAAACAAATTTTCTATGGTTAACAGGAAGATCCTCCGTGTTGGTCCTGAAAAGTAAGGTTTATTAATATGGAAAGAAAGCATATATTTCCCAGGAATCCTGTTTATTCCCAGAGCCTTAATGTGTTCTAAAGCATTAAGCGGTATCTTTATACTGTGGCTGGTGGTGGCTTGTGGCTTGTGTCTAGTCTGGTGGCTGGTGGCTGGGTGCTGATGGCTGGAGGCTGATGACTGGTGGTTGGTGACAAGTCGCTGATGACAGGTGGCTGGAGTACAGTGGCTGGTCACTGGTCACTGGTGACTGGTGACTGGTGACTGGTGACTGGTGACTGGTGACTGGTGGAAGATGGCTGTTGGATCTTGGTGGGTGACTGAGTATACAAATCAGATCACTTAAAGACATTATCCAACCAAAGACGTGTCACCTAAATGGAAATAGATTGCTTTTACCTCGACTCCTGAATTCTATTTCTGAAATAAACTCATCCATCATTGTGGAGACACCCTATTTTCATGTGTCCATTTGTGTCACCAGTTCCAAATCTATTTCCAGCAACAGTCTTTGTTTTCTCAGCCTGCCATCACGTGCGGCCACAATGCATTCCTCTTCGGTTGAAAGGCCCACATCTCTATGTGCAAATCCATCTGAGTCTTTGCAATTCAATTCAATCTGTATCCCCATCAGCCACCGAACCCTCTCTCGTCGCCATGGAAAGACCACCACAAAGCCTGACCAAATGGCTGTCCAATAAATATGAAATCGACCAGAAGAAGATGGGATCCACAAAATCCTTCCATTAATCGTTCCCAATGCTTACGTTACGAGTACCTAAGTTGCGCTTGTGAAAATTCCAAATGGGCGGTGTCACACATGTCCAGTCCATAGATTTATAGGTGATTCCGTTAGACAAACAATCGGGGCACATTGTGCGAGGGAGCGACAGCACAAGAACAGAGAAAGGGCAATAGTATATGTGTGTGTATGTTTCTTTTTCTGGTTTGCCAGAGACAGAGCCAGAACTGTCCCCCATTCATTGTTCCGGGGTCTGGTTCACGTTTGATTTCGATTTATGCTCCTTAATAGGTTCTCTGGGACTCGAATACACACAGCCACACACTCGCCCGTACACGCATGCAGTCCTTAAATGTACTCATCTGGGCCAAGTGGCGTCAAGACCAAGGGAGTATCGAGGGACAGTGCAATGTATTTTTAATGAGGCCAAGAGTCAAGGATGGAAATTGAGTATCGAACGAGTATTGATTTGGAGCGGCAGGGTGCGGGCAGCTGGCATACCGCTCATGGATTGCGGCTTACTGTCTGCCGCTGGTTATAAAAGAAAAAGAGGAAACAAAGTCAAGGACCGAGGCAGAATATGATGATTTGGCACAAGATGGAGCCCATAAAATAATATTTGCCGGCATGTCCTTTCGCTGTGTCTCTGCAAACAAGTGCATGCCAAGGATACGAGTAAATAGGAACATGGCAAAGAAATTGCACACTCACAATCCAGGGCATCGATGTTCCGGAACAGGAGTAAGCCAACTTGTCAATAATCCGCAAACAAATTGGCCATATCATTCTCACAAGTTTGTCAGCACGACATTGATTGGCCTCGCTTACCATCGACACACCATAGCCGGACAGCATCTTAAAGCGTTAAGTCAAACCCAGGGGGAACTCGTTACCACATTTACTAGATTTTAAATACAATTATGTCTGGCCCTGAAGTGATTAGCACCGGATGGCAAATGAAATGGAATGTCGGCTGATTGTGGGTGGCCGGGGGAGTGGCGAGTGGTTCTTGTGAGGAGCAGCGCTGATATTCTGTAATTGGTTGCCAGTTGCATCAGCACGAACTCGTTCTGGTGATGGCAGTCGTCTGCGGTTGTGGAGTGGACATTTACATTTGCTGGGTGGGTTAGTTTGGTCTGCGGTTCCCTTAAAGTGGCTGCAGTCTGCCTGTGGACGACGATGATGCTTATCTCCGTTCCCATTTCCTTAATCCATGGAAATTATACCAAATAGCTTTGCTTGGTCCTCTGTACTCTTCGCTGGTCTGGAATAACACCCGGCAAATTGTGGCAAGTGAACACAAGCGAAAGCAACGGATGATGATGTTTTGCTTTGAGGTTTGTTGTCTTCAATTTGAATTTTGTGGGCGTATTTGCGATTTGATTTTTTTTCTGGAATAAATTGTTGGTGGGGACGTTTTTTTGGGAGAACATCTGCAGAAAGTCTCAGCAGTAGACGCTGTTAATAGGTTATGATTGGCACTTCTAAGCTTGTAAGTACTAAGGACTGTAAATTAAGGATGTGAAGTTGTTTTTCTAATTCGTTCCAACGGATAATAATAAATATTGGGATGCGACAGTTCGACCTGGACCTGCTTCACTTCAGCCACATCCACTCACGTTATGCGTGCTATTTTACTATCACGTGAAGTCGAGCTCGTTGTAGGCAGATACACTCTTTGGGCATTGTCAGTGACTAGGAAGATGTAGAGCCGTGAACAATGAAAGTTGCTAAATTCGGGGATCTAACCTGGCACTTCAAGCATAAGACCTTACTCCTCAATCTACTACCTCAAATCCACGATCACGACCGTCTTAGCTTTGGCATTGGGTTTCGACGTGGCTGAGTCAGTGTTTTGCGGTATGGCACGCAATTTATTTTTGGACACCACAGTGTCCACAAGTCTATCTACTAAGTTTTGAACATATAAAACGTGTACAACTGATGAACCATATTAGTTGATGTGGTTGTTGAATAAATTGTTTTTAATTTACCAATATACATCTTCTTAAATTGGTCTTGCTACACAATAAATTTGCGTTGTCCTGGTTACTAACCCGCCGGCAACAGTGGATGTGTTTAAGCAGCACTTCCAACAACTGTTTAACGGTGTAACTTTGGTTTGTCAAAAATCCTAACTGGAAGGACTAAGATCAGGCTATACAAAACTCTTATTTTGCTAGTCCTGCTATATGGAGCCGAAAGCTGGACGATAAGCAAAACTACGGAGCTGCAATATATTTCTGGACACCTAATGTCCAGAAAATGTTGTGGTATGGCGCGCAATATATTTCTGGACACCTAGTCTCCAGAAAATGTATGGCGCGCAATATATTTTCCAGAAAATGTTTGCGGTATGGCGCGCAATATATTTCTGGACACCTAGTGTCCAGAAAATGTTTGCGGTATGGCGCGCAATATATTTCTGGACACCTAGTGTCCAGAAAATGTCTGCGGTATGGCGCGCAACATATTTTTGGACACCTAGTGTCCAGAAAATGTTTGCGGTATGGCGCGCAATATATTTCTGGACACCTAGTGTCCAGAAAATTTTAGCGGAATAGCGCGCAATATATTTCTGGACACCAAGTGTCCAGAAAATGTTTGCGGTATGGCGCGCAATATATTTCTGGACACCTAGTGTCCAGAAAATGTTTGCGGTATGGCGCGCAATATATTTCTGGACACCAAGTGTCCAGAAAATGTTTGCGGTATCTCGCGCAATATATTTCTGGACACCTAGTATCCAGAAATTGTTTGCGGTGTGGCGCGCAATATATTTCTGGACACCTAGTGTCTAGAAAATGTTTGCGGTCTGGCGCGAAACATATTTCTGGAGACCTAGTGTCCAGAAAATGTTTGCGGTATGGCGCGCAATATATTTCTGGACACCTAGTGTCCAGAAAATTTTTGCGGAATAGCGCGCAATATATTTCTGGACACCAAGTGTCCAGAAAATGTTTGCGGTATGGCGCGCAATATATTTCTGGACATCTAGTATCCAGAAATTGTTTGCGGTGTGGCGCGCAATATATTTCTGGACACCTAGTGTCCAGAAAATGTTTGCGGTATGGCGCGCAATATATTTCTGGACACCAAGTGTCCAGAAAATGTTTGCGGTATCTCGCGCAATATATTTCTGGACACCTAGTATCCAGAAATTGTTTGCGGTGTGGCGCGCAATATATTTCTGGACACCTAGTGTCTAGAAAATGTTTGCGGTCTGGCGCGAAACATATTTCTGGAGACCTAGTGTCCAGAAAATGTTTGCGGTATGGCGCGCAATATATTTCTGGACACCTAGTGTCCAGAAAATTTTTGCGGAATAGCGCGCAATATATTTCTGGACACCAAGTGTCCAGAAAATGTTTGCGGTATTTCGCGCAATATATTTCTGGACACCTAGTATCCAGAAATTGTTTGCGGTGTGGCGCGCAATATATTTCTGGACACCTGGTGTCCAGAAAATGTTTGCGGTATGGCGCGCAATATATTTCTGGACACCTAGTGTCCAGAAAATTTTTGCGGTGTGGCGCGCAATATATTTCTGGACACCTAGTGTCCAGAAAATGTTTGCGGTGTGGCGCGAAACATATTCCTGGACACCTAGTGTCCAGAAAATGTTTGCGGTATGGCGCGCAATATATTTCTGGACACCTAGTGTCCAGGACACCTAGTGCCCAGAAAATGTTTGCGGTATGGCGCGCAATATATTTCTGGACACCAAGTGTCCAGAAAATGTTTGCGGTATGGCGCGCAATATATTTCTGGACACCTAGTGTCCAGAAAATGTTTGCGGTATGGCGCGCAATATATTTCTGGACACCTAGTGTCCAAAAAAAGGTTTGCGGTATGGCGCGCAATATATTTCTGGACACCTAGTGTCCAGAAAATGTTTGCGGTATGGCGCGCAATATATTTCTGGACACCTAGTGTCCAGAAAATGTTTGCGGTATGGCGCGCAATATATTTCTGGACACCTAGTGTCCAGAAAATGTTTGCGGTATGGCGCGCAATATATTTCTGGACACCTAGTGTCCAGAAAATGTTTGCGGTATGGCGCGCAATATATTTCTGGACACCTAGTGTCCAGAAAATGTTTGCGGTATGGCGCGCAATATATTTCTGGACACCTAGTGTCCAGAAAATGTTTGCGGTATGGCGCGCAATATATTTCTGGACACCTAGTGTCCAGAAAATTTTTGCGGTGTGGCGCGCAATATATTTCTGGACACCTAGTGTCCAGAAAATGTTTGCGGTGTGGCGCGAAACATATTCCTGGACACCTAGTGTCCAGAAAATGTTTGCGGTATGGCGCGCAATATATTTCTGGACACCTAGTGTCCAGGACACCTAGTGTCCAGAAAATGTTTGCGGTATGGCGCGCAATATATTTCTGGACACCAAGTGTCCAGAAAATGTTTGCGGTATGGCGCGCAATATATTTCTGGACACCTAGTGTCCAGAAAATGTTTGCGGTATGGCGCGCAATATATTTCTGGACACCTAGTGTCCAAAAAAAGGTTTGCGGTATGGCGCGCAATATATTTCTGGACACCTAGTGTCCAGAAAATGTTTGCGGTATGGCGCGCAATATATTTCTGGACACCTAGTGTCCAGAAAATGTTTGCGGTATGGCGCGCAATATATTTCTGGACACCTAGTGTCCAGAAAATGTTTGCGGTATGGCGCGCAATATATTTCTGGACACCTAGTGTCCAGAAAATGTTTGCGGTATGGCGCGCAATATATTTCTGGACACCTAGTGTCCAGAAAATGTTTGCGGTATGGCGCGCAATATATTTCTGGACACCTAGTGTCCAGAAAATGTTTGCGTTATGGCGCGCAATATATTTCTGGACACCTAGTATCCAGAAAGCTTTTGCGGTATGGCGCGCAATATATTTCTGGACACCTAGTGTCCAGAAAATGTTTGCGGTATGGCGCGCAATATATTTCTGGACACCTAGTGTCCAGAAAATGTTTGCGGTATGGCGCGCAATATATTTCTGGACACCTAGTATCCGAAAATTGTTTGCGGTGTGGCGCGCAATATATTTCTGGACACCTAGTGTCCAGAAAATGTTTGCGGTATTTCTGGACACCTAGTGTCCAGAAAATGTTTGCGGTATGGCGCGCAATATATTTCTGGACACCTAGTGTCCAGAAAATGTTTGCGGTATGGCGCGCAGCATATTTTTGGACACCAAGTGCCCAGAAAATGTTTGCGGTTTGGCGCGCAATATATTTCTGGACACCTAGTGTCCAGAAAATGTTTGCGGTATGGCGCGCAATATATTTCTGGACACCTAGTGTCCAGAAAATTTTTGCGGAATAGCGCGCAATATATTTCTGGACACCTAGTGTCCAGAAAATTTTTGCGGAATAGCGCGCAATATATTTCTGGACACCAAGTGTCCAGAAAATGTTTGCGGTATGGCGCGCAATATATTTCTGGACACCTAGTGTCCAGAAAATGTTTGCGGTATGGCGCGCAACATATTTTTGGACACCAAGTGCCCAGAAAATGTTTGCGGTTTGGCGCGCAATATATTTCTGGACACCTAGTGTCCAGAAAATGTTTGCGGTATGGCGCGCAATATATTTCTGGACACCTAGTGTCCAGAGAATTTTTGCGGTATGGTGCGCAATATATTTCTGAACACCTAGTGTCCAGAAAATGTTTGCGGTGTGGCGCGCAATATATTTCTGGACACGTGGTGTCCTGAAAATGTTTGCGGTATGGCGCGCAATATATTTCTGGACACCTAGTGTCCAGAAAATATTTGCGGTATGGCGCGAAATATATTTCTGGACACCTAGTGTCCAGAAAATGTTTGCGGTATGGCGCGCAATATATTTCTGGACACCTAGCGTCCAGAAAATGTTTGCGGTATGGCGCGCAATATATTTCTGGACACCTAGTGTCCAGAAAATTTTTGCGGTGTGGCGCGCAATATATTTCTGGACACCTAGTGTCCAGAAAATGTTTGCGGTGTGGCGCGAAACATATTCCTGGACACCTAGTGTCCAGAAAATGTTTGCGGTATGGCGCGCAATATATTTCTGGACACCTAGTGTCCAGGAAACCTAGTGTCCAGAAAATGTTTGCGGTATGGCGCGCAATATATTTCTGGACACCAAGTGTCCAGAAAATGTTTGCGGTATGGCGCGCAATATATTTCTGGACACCTAGTGTCCAGAAAATGTTTGCGGTATGGCGCGCAATATATTTCTGGACACCTAGTGTCCAGAAAATGTTTACGGTATGGCGCGCAATATATTTCTGGACACCTAGTGTCCAGAAAATGTTTGCGGTAGGCGCGCAATATATTTCTGGACACCTAGTGTCCAGAAAATGTTTGCGGTATGGCGCGCAATATATTTCTGGACACCTAGTGTCCAGAAAATGTTTGCGGTATGGCGCGCAATATATTTCTGGACACTTAGTGTCCAGAAAATGTTTGCGGTATGGCGCGCAATATATTTCTGGACACCTAGTGTCCAGAAAATGTTTGCGGTATGGCGCGCAATATATTTCTGGACACCTAGTGTCTAGAAAATGTTTGCGGTATGGCGCGCAATATATTTCTGGACACCTAGTGTCCAGAAAATGTTTGCGGTATGGCGCGCAATATATTTCTGGACACCTAGTGTCCAGAAAATGCTTGCGGTATGGCGCGCAATATATTTCTTTACACCTAGTGTCCAGCAAATGCTTGCGGTATGGCGCGCAATATATTTCTGGACACTTAGTGTCCAGAAAATGTTTGCGGTATGGCGCGCAATATATTTCTGGACACCTAGTGTCCAGAAAATGTTTGCGGTATGGCGCGCAATATATATCTGGACACCTAGTGTCCAGAAAATGTTTGCGGTATGGCGCGCAATATATTTCTGGACACCTAGTGTCCAGAAAATGTTTGCGGTATGGCGCGCAATATATTTCTGGACACCTAGTGTCCAGAAAATTTTTGCGGTATGGCGCGCAATATATTTCTGGACACCTAGTGTCCAGAAAATGTTTGCGTTATGGCGCGCAATATATTTCTGGACACCTAGTATCCAGAAAGCTTTTGCGGTATGGCGCGCAATATATTTCTGGACACCTAGTGTCCAGAAAATGTTTGCGGTATGGCGCGCAATATATTTCTGGACACCTAGTGTCCAGAAAATGTTTGCGGTATGGCGCGCAATATATTTCTGGACACCTAGTATCCGAAAATTGTTTGCGGTGTGGCGCGCAATATATTTCTGGACACCTAGTGTCCAGAAAATGTTTGCGGTATTTCTGGACACCTAGTGTCCAGAAAATGTTTGCGGTATGGCGCGCAATATATTTCTGGACACCTAGTGTCCAGAAAATGTTTGCGGTATGGCGCGCAACATATTTTTGGACACCAAGTGCCCAGAAAATGTTTGCGGTTTGGCGCGCAATATATTTCTGGACACCTAGTGTCCAGAAAATGTTTGCGGTATGGCGCGCAATATATTTCTGGACACCTAGTGTCCAGAAAATTTTTGCGGAATAGCGCGCAATATATTTCTGGACACCAAGTGTCCAGAAAATGTTTGCGGTATGGCGCGCAATATATTTCTGGACACCTAGTGTCCAGAAAATGTTTGCGGTATGGCGCGCAACATATTTTTGGACACCAAGTGCCCAGAAAATGTTTGCGGTTTGGCGCGCAATATATTTCTGGACACCTAGTGTCCAGAAAATGTTTGCGGTATGGCGCGCAATATATTTCTGGACACCTAGTGTCCAGAGAATTTTTGCGGTATGGTGCGCAATATATTTCTGAACACCTAGTGTCCAGAAAATGTTTGCGGTGTGGCGCGCAATATATTTCTGGACACCTGGTGTCCTGAAAATGTTTGCGGTATGGCGCGCAATATATTTCTGGACACCTAGTGTCCAGAAAATATTTGCGGTATGGCGCGAAATATATTTCTGGACACCTAGTGTCCAGAAAATGTTTGCGGTATGGCGCGCAATATATTTCTGGACACCTAGTGTCCGGAAAATGTTTGCGGTATGGCGCGCAATATATTTCTGGACACCTAGTGTCCAGAAAATTTTTGCGGTGTGGCGCGCAATATATTTCTGGACACTTAGTGTCCAGAAAATGTTTGCGGTATGGCGCGCAATATATTTCTGGACACTTAGTGTCCAGAAAATGTTTGCGGTATGGCGCGCAATATATTTCTGGACACCTAGTGTCCAGAAAATGTTTGCGGTATGGCGCGCAATATATTTCTGGACACCTAGTGTCTAGAAAATGTTTGCGGTATGGCGCGCAATATATTTCTGGACACCTAGTGTCCAGAAAATGTTTGCGGTATGGCGCG
This sequence comes from Eristalis intricaria, assembly GCA_964034865.1. Taxonomy (NCBI): domain Eukaryota; kingdom Metazoa; phylum Arthropoda; class Insecta; order Diptera; family Syrphidae; genus Eristalis; species Eristalis intricaria. Next base: position 14,827,474 of record OZ035873.1, read on the forward strand.
CAATATATTTCTGGACACCTAGTGTACAGAAAATTTTTGCGGTGTGGCGCGAAACATATTCCTGGACACCTAGTGTCCAGAAAATGTTTGCGGTATGGCGCGCAATATGTTTCTGGACACCTAGTGTCCAGGACACCTAGTGTCCAGAAAATGTTTGCGGTATGGCGCGCAATATATTTCTGGACACCAAGTGTCCAGAAAATGTTTGCGGTATGGCGCGCAATATATTTCTGGACACCTAGTGTCCAGAAAATGTTTGCGGTATGGCGCGCAATATATTTCTGGACACCTAGTGTCCAGAAAATGTTTACGGTATGGCGCGCAATATATTTCTGGACACCTAGTGTCCAGAAAATGTTTGCGGTAGGCGCGCTATATATTTCTGGACACCTAGTGTCCAGAAAATGTTTGCGGTATGGCGCGCAATATATTTCTGGACACCTAGTGTCCAGAAAATGTTTGCGGTATGGCGCGCAATATATTTCTGGACACTTAGTGTCCAGAAAATGTTTGCGGTATGGCGCGCAATATATTTCTGGACACTTAGTGTCCAGAAAATGTTTGCGGTATGGCGCGCAATATATTTCTGGACACCTAGTGTCCAGAAAATGTTTGCGGTATGGCGCGCAATATATTTCTGGACACCTAGTGTCTAGAAAATGTTTGCGGTATGGCGCGCAATATATTTCTGGACACCTAGTGTCCAGAAAATGTTTGCGGTATGGCGCGCAATATATTTCTGGACACCTAGTGTCCAGAAAATGCTTGCGGTATGGCGCGCAATATATTTCTGGACACCTAGTGTCCAGCAAATGCTTGCGGTATGGCGCGCAATATATTTCTGGACACTTAGTGTCCAGAAAATGTTTGCGGTATGGCGCGCAATATATTTCTGGACACCTAGTGTCCAGAAAATGTTTGCGGTATGGCGCGCAATATATATCTGGACACCTAGTGTCCAGAAAATGTTTGCGGTATGGCGCGCAATATATTTCTGGACACCCAGTGTCCAGAAAATGTTTGCGGTATGGCGCGCAATATATTTCTGGACATCTAGTGTCCAGAAAATGTTTGCGGTATGGCGCGCAATATATTTCTGGACACCTAGTGTCCAGAAAATGTTTGCGGTATGGCGCGCAATATATTTCTGGACACCTAGTGTCCAGAAAATGTTTGCGGTATGGCGCGCAATATATTTCTGGACACCTAGTGTCCAGAAAATGTTTGCGGTATGGCGCGCAATATATTTCTGGACACCTAGTGTCTAGAAAATGTTTGCGGTATGGCGCGCAATATATTTCTGGACACCTAGTGTCCAGAAAATGTTTGCGGTATGGCGCGCAATATATTTCTGGACACCTAGTGTCCAGAAAATGTTTGCGGTATGGCGCGCAATATATTTCTGGACACCTAGTGTCCAGAAAATGTTTGCGGTATGGCGCGCAATATATTTCTGGACACCTAGTGTCCAGAAAATGTTTGCGGTATGGCGCGCAATATATTTCTGGACACCTAGTGTCCAGAAAATGTTTGCGGTATGGCGCGCAATATATTTCTGGACACCTAGTGTCCAGAAAATGTTTGCGGTATTGCGCGCAATATATTTCTGGACACCTAGTGTCTAGAAAATGTTTGCGGTATGGCGCGCAATATATTTCTGGACACCTAGTGTCCAGAAAATGTTTGCGGTATGGCGCGCAATATATTTCTGGACACCTAGTGTCCAGAAAATGTTTGCGGTATGGCGCGCAATATATTTCTGGACACCTAGTGTCCAGAAAATGTTTGCGGTATGGCGCGCAATATATTTCTGGACACCTAGTGTCCAGAAAATGTTTGCGGTATGGCGCGCAATATATTTCTGGACACCTAGTGTCCAGAAAATGTTTGCGGTATGGCGCGCAATATATTTCTGGACACCTAGTGTCCAGAAAATGTTTGCGGTATGGCGCGCAATATATTTCTGGACACCTAGTGTCCAGAAAATGTTTGCGGTATGGCGCGCAATATATTTCTGGACACCTAGTGTACAGAAAATGTTTGCGGTATGGCGCGAAATATATTTCTGGACACCTAGTGTCCAGAAAATGTTTGCGGTATGGCGCGCAATATATTTCTGGACACCTAGTGTCCAGAAAATGTTTGCGGTATGGGGCGCAATATATTTATGGACACCTAGTGTCCAGAAAATGTTTGCGGTATGGTGCGCAATATATTTCTGGACACCTAGTGTCCAGAAAATGTTTGCGGTATGGCGCGCAATATATTTCTGGACCCCTAGTGTCCAGAAAATTTTTGCGGTATGGCACGCAATATATTTCTGGACACCTAGTGTCCAGAAAATGTTTGCGGTATGGCGCGAAATATATTTCTGGACACCTAGTGTCCAGAAAATGTTTGCGGTATGGCGCGCAATATATTTCTGGACACCTAGTGTCCAGAAAATGTTTGCGGTATGGGGCGCAATATATTTCTGGACACCTAGTGTCCAGAAAATGTTTGCGGTATGGTGCGCAATATATTTCTGGACACCTAGTGTCCAGAAAATGTTTGCGGTATGGCGCGCAATATATTTCTGGACACCTAGTGTCGAGAAAATGTTTGCGGTATGGCGCGAAATATATTTCTGGACACCTAGTGTCCAGAAAATGTTTGCGGTATGGCGCGCAATATATTTCTGGACACATAGTGTCCAGAAAATGTTTGCGGTATGGCGCGCAATATATTTCTGGACACCTAGTGTCCAGAAAATGTTTGCGGTATTGCGCGCAATATATTTCTGGACACCTAGTGTCTAGAAAATGTTTGCGGTATGGCGCGCAATATATTTCTGGACACCTAGTGTCCAGAAAATGTTTGCGGTATGGCGCGCAATATATTTCTGGACACCTAGTGTCCAGAAAATGTTTGCGGTATGGCGCGCAATATATTTCTGGACACCTAGTGTCCAGAAAATGTTTGCGGTATGGCGCGCAATATATTTCTGGACACCTAGTGTCCAGAAAATGTTTGCGGTATGGCGCGCAATATATTTCTGGACACCTAGTGTCCAGAAAATGTTTGCGGTATGGCGCGCAATATATTTCTGGACACCTAGTGTCCAGAAAATGTTTGCGGTATGGCGCGCAATATATTTCTGGACACCTAGTGTCCAGAAAATGTTTGCGGTATGGCGCGCAATATATTTCTGGACACCTAGTGTACAGAAAATGTTTGCGGTATGGCGCGAAATATATTTCTGGACACCTAGTGTCCAGAAAATGTTTGCGGTATGGCGCGCAACATATTTCTGGACACCTAGTGTCCAGAAAATGTTTGCGGTATGGGGCGCAATATATTTATGGACACCTAGTGTCCAGAAAATGTTTGCGGTATGGTGCGCAATATATTTCTGGACACCTAGTGTCCAGAAAATGTTTGCGGTATGGCGCGCAATATATTTCTGGACCCCTAGTGTCCAGAAAATTTTTGCGGTATGGCGCGCAATATATTTCTGGACACCTAGTGTACAGAAAATGTTTGCGGTATGGCGCGAAATATATTTCTGGACACCTAGTGTCCAGAAAATGTTTGCGGTATGGCGCGCAATATATTTCTGGACACCTAGTGTCCAGAAAATGTTTGCGGTATGGGGCGCAATATATTTCTGGACACCTAGTGTCCAGAAAATGTTTGCGGTATGGTGCGCAATATATTTCTGGACACCTAGTGTCCAGAAAATGTTTGCGGTATGGCGCGCAATATATTTCTGGACACCTAGTGTCGAGAAAATGTTTGCGGTATGGCGCGAAATATATTTCTGGACACCTAGTGTCCAGAAAATGTTTGCGGTATGGCGCGCAATATATTTCTGGACACCTAGTGTCCAGAAAATGTTTGCGGTATGGCCCGCAATATATTTCTGGACACCTAGTGTACAGAAAATGTTTGCGGTATGGCGCGCAATATATTTCTGGACACCTAGTGTCCAGAAAATGTTTGCGGTATGGCGCGCAATATATTTCTGGACACCTAGTGTCCAGAAAATGTTTGCGGTATGGCGCGCAATATATTTCTGGACACCTAGTGTCCAGAAAATGTTTGCGGTATGTCGCGCAATATATTTCTGGACCCCTAGTGTCCAGAAAATTTTTGCGGTATGGCACGCAATATATTTCTGGACACCTAGTGTACAGAAAATGTTTGCGGTATGGCGCGAAATATATTTCTGGACACCTAGTGTCCAGAAAATGTTTGCGGTATGGCGCGCAATATATTTCTGGACACCTAGTGTCCAGAAAATGTTTGCGGTATGGGGCGCAATATATTTCTGGACACCTAGTGTCCAGAAAATGTTTGCGGTATGGTGCGCAATATATTTCTGGACACCTAGTGTCCAGAAAATGTTTGCGGTATGGCGCGCAATATATTTCTGGACACCTAGTGTCGAGAAAATGTTTGCGGTATGGCGCGAAATATATTTCTGGACACCTAGTGTCCAGAAAATGTTTGCGGTATGGCGCGCAATATATTTCTGGACACCTAGTGTCCAGAAAATGTTTGCGGTATGGCCCGCAATATATTTCTGGACACCTAGTGTACAGAAAATGTTTGCGGTATGGCGCGCAATATATTTCTGGACACCTAGTGTCCAGAAAATGTTTGCGGTATGGCGCGCAATATATTTCTGGACACCTAGTGTCCAGAAAATGTTTGCGGTATGGCGCGCAATATATTTCTGGACACCTAGTGTCCAGAAAATGTTTGCGGTATGGCGCGCAATATATTTCTGGACACCTAGTGTCCAGAAAATGTTTGCGGTATGGCGCGCAATATATTTCTGGACACCTAGTGTCCAGAAAATGTTTGCGGTATGGGACGCAATATATTTCTGGACACCTAGTGTCCAGAAAATGTTTGCGGTATGGCGCGCAATATATTTCTGGACCCCTAGTGTCCAGAAAATTTTTGCGGTATGGCGCGCAATATATTTCTGGACACCTAGTGTCCAGAAAATGTTTGCGGTATGGCGCGCAATATATTTCTGGACCCCTAGTGTCCAGAAAATTTTTGCGGTATGGCGCGCAATATATTTCTGGACACCTAGTGTCCAGAAAATGTTTGCGGTATGGCGCGCAATATATTTCTGGACACCTAGTGTCCAGAAAATGTTTGCGGTATGGCGCGCAATATATTTCTGGACACCTAGTGTCCAGAAAATGTTTGCGGTATGGTGCGCAATATATTTCTGGACACCTAGTGTCCAGAAAATGTTTGCGGTATGGCGCGCAATATATTTCTGGACACCTAGTGTCCAGAAAATGTTTGAGGTGTGGCGCGCAATATATTTCTGGACACCTAGTGTCGAGAAAATGTTTGCGGTATGGCGCGCAATATATTTCTGGACACCTAGTGTCCAGAAGATTTTTGCGGTATGGCGCGCAATATATTTCTGGAGACCTAGTGTCCAGAAAATGTTTGCGGTATGGCCCGCAATATATTTCTGAACACCTAGTGTACAGAAAATGTTTGCGGTATGGCGCGCAATATATTTCTGGACACCTAGTGTACAGAAAATGCTTGCGGTATGGCGCGCAATATATTTCTGGACACCTAGTGTCCAGAAAATGTTTGCGGTATGGCGCGCAATATATTTCTGGACACCTAGTGTCCAGAAAATGTTTGCGGTATGGCGCGCAATATATTTCTGGACACCTAGTGTCCAGCAAATGTTTGCGGTATGGCGCGCAATATATTTCTGGACACCTAGTGTCCAGAAAATGTTTGCGGTATGGCGCGCAATATATTTCTGGACACCTAGTGTCCAGAAAATTTTTGCGGTATGGCGCGCAATATATTTCTGGACACCTAGTGTCCAGAAAATTTTTGCGGTATGGCGCGCAATATATTTCTGGACACCTAGTGTCCAGAAAATTTTTGCGGTATGGCGCGCAATATATTTCTGGACACCTAGTGTCCAGAAAATGTTTGCGGTATGGGGCGCAATATATTTCTGGACACCTAGTGTCCAGAAAATTTTAGCGGTATGGCGCGCAATATATTTCTGGACACCTAGTGTCCAGAAAATGTTTGCGGTATGGCGCGCAATATATTTCTGGACCCCTAGTGTCCAGAAAATTTTTGCGGTATGGCGCGCAATATATTTCTGGACACCTAGTGTACAGAAAATGTTTGCGGTATGGCGCGCAATATATTTCTGGACACCAAGTGTCCAGAAAATATTTGCGGTATGGCGCGCAATATATTTCTGGACACCTAGTGTCCAGAAAATGTTTGCGGTATGGCGCGCAATATATTTCTGGACACCTAGTGTCCAGAAAATGTTTGCGGTATGGCGCGCAATATATTTCTGGACACCTAGTGTCCAGAAAATGTTTGCGGTATGGCGCGCAATATATTTCTGGACACCTAGTGTCCAGAAAATGTTTGCGGTATGGCGCGCAATATATTTCTGGACACCTAGTGTCCAGAAAATGTTTGCGGTATGGCGCGCAATATATTTCTGGACACCTAGTGTACACCTAGTGTCCAGAAAATGTTTGCGGTATGGGGCGCAATATATTTCTGGACACCTAGTGTCCAGAAAATGTTTGCGGTATGGTGCGCAATATATTTCTGGACACCTAGTGTCCAGAAAATGTTTGCGGTATGGCGCGCAATATATTTCTGGACACCTAGTGTCGAGAAAATGTTTGCGGTATGGCGCGAAATATATTTCTGGACACCTAGTGTCCAGAAAATGTTTGCGGTATGGCGCGCAATATATTTCTGGACACCTAGTGTCCAGAAAATGTTTGCGGTATGGCCCGCAATATATTTCTGGACACCTAGTGTCCAGAAAATGTTTGCGGTATGGCCCGCAATATATTTCTGGACACCTAGTGTCCAGAAAATGTTTGCGGTATGGCGCGCAATATATTTCTGGACACCTAGTGTCCAGAAAATGTTTGCGGTATGGCGCGCAATATATTTCTGGACACCTAGTGTCCAGAAAATGTTTGCGGTATGGCGCGCAATATATTTCTGGACACCTAGTGTCCAGAAAATTTTTGCGGTATGGCGCGCAATATATTTCTGGACACCTAGTGTCCAGAAAATGTTTGCGGTATGGGACGCAATATATTTCTGGACACCTAGTGTCCAGAAAATTTTTGCGGTATGGCGCGCAATATATTTCTGGACACCTAGTGTCCAGAAAATGTTTGCGGTATGGCGCGCAATATATTTCTGGACCCCTAGTGTCCAGAAAATTTTTGCGGTATGGCGCGCAATATATTTCTGGACACCTAGTGTCCAGAAAATGTATGCGGTATGGCGCGCAATATATTTCTGGACCCCTAGTGTCCAGAAAATTTTTGCGGTATGGCGCGCAATATATTTCTGGACACCTAGTGTCCAGAAAATGTTTGCGGTATGGGGCGCAATATATTTCTGGACACCTAGTGTACAGAAAATGTTTGCGGTATGGCGCGCAATATATTTCTGGACACCAAGTGTCCAGAAAATATTTGCGGTATGGCGCGCAATATATTTCTGGACACCTAGTGTCCAGAAAATGTTTGCGGTATGGCGCGCAATATATTTCTGGACACCTAGTGTCCAGAAAATGTTTGCGGTATGGCGCGCAATATATTTCTGGACACCTAGTGTCCAGAAAATGTTTGCGGTATGGCGCGCAATATATTTCTGGACACCTAGTGTCCAGAAAATGTTTGCGGTATGGCGCGCAATATATTTCTGGACACCTAGTGTACAGAAAATGTTTGCGGTATGGCGCGCAATATATTTCTGGACACCTAGTGTCCAGAAAATGTTTGCGGTATGGGGCGCAATATATTTCTGGACACCTAGTGTCCAGAAAATTTTAGCGGTATGGCGCGCAATATATTTCTGGACACCTAGTGTCCAGAAAATGTTTGCGGTATGGCGCGCAATATATTTCTGGACACCTAGTGTCCAGAAAATGTTTGCGGTATGGCGCGCAATATATTTCTGGACACCTAGTGTCCAGAAAATGTTTGCGGTATGGCGCGCAATATATTTCTGGACACCTAGTGTCCAGAAAATGTTTGCGGTATGGCGCGCAATATATTTCTGGACACCTAGTGTCCAGAAAATGTTTGCGGTATGGGGCGCAATATATTTCTGGACACCTAGTGTCCAGAAAATGTTTGCGGTATGGTGCGCAATATATTTCTGGACACCTAGTGTCCAGAAAATGTTTGCGGTATGGCGCGCAATATATTTCTGGACCCCTAGTGTCCAGAAAATGTTTGAGGTGTGGCGCGCAATATATTTCTGGACACCTAGTGTCGAGAAAATGTTTGCGGTATGGCGCGCAATATATTTCTGGACACCTAGTGTCCAGAAGATTTTTGCGGTATGGCGCGCAATATATTTCTGGAGACCTAGTGTCCAGAAAATGTTTGCGGTATGGCCCGCAATATATTTCTGAACACCTAGTGTACAGAAAATGTTTGCGGTATGGCGCGCAATATATTTCTGGACACCTAGTGTACAGAAAATGCTTGCGGTATGGCGCGCAATATATTTCTGGACACCTAGTGTCCAGAAAATGTTTGCGGTATGGCGCGCAATATATTTCTGGACACCTAGTGTCCAGAAAATGTTTGCGGTATGGCGCGCAATATATTTCTGGACACCTAGTGTCCAGCAAATGTTTGCGGTATGGCGCGCAATATATTTCTGGACACCTAGTGTCCAGAAAATGTTTGCGGTATGGCGCGCAATATATTTCTGGACACCTAGTGTCCAGAAAATTTTTGCGGTATGGCGCGCAATATATTTCTGGACACCTAGTGTCCAGAAAATTTTTGCGGTATGGCGCGCAATATATTTCTGGACACCTAGTGTCCAGAAAATTTTTGCGGTATGGCGCGCAATATATTTCTGGACACCTAGTGTCCAGAAAATGTTTGCGGTATGGGGCGCAATATATTTCTGGACACCTAGTGTCCAGAAAATTTTAGCGGTATGGCGCGCAATATATTTCTGGACACCTAGTGTCCAGAAAATGTTTGCGGTATGGCGCGCAATATATTTCTGGACCCCTAGTGTCCAGAAAATTTTTGCGGTATGGCGCGCAATATATTTCTGGACACCTAGTGTACAGAAAATGTTTGCGGTATGGCGCGCAATATATTTCTGGACACCAAGTGTCCAGAAAATATTTGCGGTATGGCGCGCAATATATTTCTGGACACCTAGTGTCCAGAAAATGTTTGCGGTATGGCGCGCAATATATTTCTGGACACCTAGTGTCCAGAAAATGTTTGCGGTATGGCGCGCAATATATTTCTGGACACCTAGTGTCCAGAAAATGTTTGCGGTATGGCGCGCAATATATTTCTGGACACCTAGTGTCCAGAAAATGTTTGCGGTATGGCGCGCAATATATTTCTGGACACCTAGTGTCCAGAAAATGTTTGCGGTATGGCGCGCAATATATTTCTGGACACCTAGTGTACACCTAGTGTCCAGAAAATGTTTGCGGTATGGGGCGCAATATATTTCTGGACACCTAGTGTCCAGAAAATGTTTGCGGTATGGTGCGCAATATATTTCTGGACACCTAGTGTCCAGAAAATTTTAGCGGTATGGCGCGCAATATATTTCTGGACACCTAGTGTCCAGAAAATGTTTGCGGTATGGCGCGCAATATATTTCTGGACACCTAGTGTCCAGAAAATGTTTGCGGTATGGCGCGCAATATATTTCTGGACACCTAGTGTCCAGAAAATGTTTGCGGTATGGCGCGCAATATATTTCTGGACACCTAGTGTCCAGAAAATGTTTGCGGTATGGCGCGCAATATATTTCTGGACACCTAGTGTCCAGAAAATGTTTGCGGTATGGCGCGCAATATATTTCTGGACACCTAGTGTCCAGAAAATGTTTGCGGTATGGGGCGCAATATATTTCTGGACACCTAGTGTCCAGAAAATGTTTGCGGTATGGTGCGCAATATATTTCTGGACACCTAGTGTCCAGAAAATGTTTGCGGTATGGCGCGCAATATATTTCTGGACCCCTAGTGTCCAGAAAATTTTTGCGGTATGGCACGCAATATATTTCTGGACACCTAGTGTACAGAAAATGTTTGCGGTACACCTAGTGTCCAGAAAATGTTTGCGGTATGGGGCGCAATATATTTCTGGACACCTAGTGTACAGAAAATGTTTGCGGTATGGCGCGCAATATATTTCTGGACACCTAGTGTCCAGAAAATTTTTGCGGTATGGCGCGCAATATATTTCTGGACACCTAGTGTACAGAAAATGTTTGCGGTATATCGCGCAATATATTTCTGGACACCTAGTGTCCAGAAAATGTTTGCGGTATGGGGCGCAATATATTTCTGGACACCTAGTGTCCAGAAAATGTTTGCGGTATGGCGCGCAATATATTTCTGGACACCTAGTGTCCAGAAAATGTTTGCGGTATGGCGCGCAATATATTTCTGGACACCTAGTGTCCAGACAATTTTTGCGGTATGGCGCGCAATATATTTCTGGACACCTAGTGTCCAGAAGATTTTTGCGGTATGGCGCGCAATATATTTCTGGACACCTAGTGTCCAGAAAATGTTTGCGGTATGGCGCGCAATATATTTCTGGACACCTAGTGTCCAGAAAATGTTTGCGGTATGGCGCGCAATATATTTCTGGACCCCTAGTGTCCAGAAAATGTTTGCGGTATGGCGCGCAATATATTTCTGGACACCTAGTGTACAGAAAATGTTTGCGGTATGGCGCGCAATATATTTCTGGACCTCTAGTGTCCAGAAAATTTTTGCGGTATGGCGCGCAATATATTTCTGGACACCTAGTGTACAGAAAATGTTTGCGGCATGGCGCGCAATATATTTCTGGACACCTAGTGTCCAGAAAATGTTTGCGGTATGGCGCGCAATATATTTCTGGACCCCTAGTGTCCAGAAAATTTTTGCGGTATGGCGCGCAATATATTTCTGGACACCTAGTGTCCAGAAAATGTTTGCGGTATGGCGCGCAATATATTTCTGGACACCTAGTGTCCAGAAAATGTTTGCGGTATGGCCCGCAATATATTTCTGGACACCTAGTGTACAGAAAATGTTTGCGGTATGGCCCGCAATATATTTCTGGATACCTAGTGTCCAGAAAATGTTTGCGGTATGGCGCGCAATATATTTCTGGACACCTAGTGTCCAGAAAATGTTTGCGGTATGGCGCGCAATATATTTCTGGACACCTAGTGCCCAGAAAATGTTTGCGGTATGGCGCGCAATATATTTCTGGACACCTAGTGTCCAGAAGATTTTTGCGGTATGGCGCGCAATATATTTCTGGACACCTAGTGTCCAGAAAATGTTTGCGGTATGGCGCGCAATATATTTCTGGACATCTAGTGTCCAGAAGATTTTTGCGGTATGGCGCGCAATATATTTCTGGACACCTAGTGTCCAGAAAATGTTTGCGGTATGGCCCGCAATATATTTCTGGACACCTAGTGTACAGAAAATGTTTGCGGTATGGCGCGCAATATATTTCTTGACACCTAGTGTACAGAAAATGTTTGCGGTATGGCGCACAATATATTTCTGGACACCTAGTGTCCAGAAAATGTTTGCGGTATGGCGCGCAATATATTTCTGGACACCTAGTGTCCAGAAAATGTTTGCGGTATGGCGCGCAATATATTTCTGGACACCTAGTGTCCAGAAAATATTTGCGGTATGGCGCGCAATATATTTCTGGACACCTAGTGTCCAGAAAATGTTTGCGGTATGGCGCGCAATATATTTCTGGACACCTAGTGTCCAGAAAATGTTTGCGGTATGGCGCGCAATATATTTCTGGACACCTAGTGTCCAGAAAATGTTTGCGGTATGGCGCGCAATATATTTCTGGACACCTAGTGTCCAGAAAATGTATGCGGTATGGCGCGCAATATATTTCTGGACACCTAGTGTCCAGAAAATGTTTGCGGTATGGCGCGCAATATATTTCTGGACACCTAGTGTCCAGAAAATGTTTGCGGTATGGCGCGCAATATATTTCTGGACACCTAGTGTCCAGAAAATTTTTGCGGTATGGCGCGCAATATATTTCTGGACACCTAGTGTCCAGAAAATGTTTGCGGTATGGCGCGCAATATATTTCTGGACACCTAGTGTCCAGAAAATTTTTGCGGTATGGCGCGCAATATATTTCTGGACACCTAGTGTCCAGAAAATGTTTGCGGTATGGCGCGCAATATATTTCTGGACACCTAGTGTCCAGAAAATGTTTGCGGTATGGCGCGCAATATATTTCTGGACACCTAATGTCCAGAAAATGTTTGCGGTATGGCGCGCAATATATTTCTGGACACCTAGTGTCCAGAAAATTTTTGCGGTATGGCACGCAATATATTTCTGGACACCTAGTGTCCAGAAAATTTTTGCGGTATGGCGCGCAATATATTTCTGGACACCTAGTGTCCAGAAAATGTTTGCAGTATGGCGCGCAATATATTTCTGGACACCTAGTGTCCAGAAAATGTTTGCAGTATGGCGCGCAATATATTTCTGGACACCTAGTGTCCAGAAGATTTTTGCGGTATGGCGCGCAATATATTTCTGGACACCTAGTGTCCAGAAAATGTTTGCGGTATGGCGCGCAATATATTTCTGGACATCTAGTGTCCAGAAGATTTTTGCGGTATGGCGCGCAATATATTTCTGGACACCTAGTGTCCAGAAAATTTTTGCGGTATGGCGCGCAATATATTTCTGGACACCTAGTGTCCAGAAAATGTTTGCGGTATGGCGCGCAATATATTTCTGGACACCTAGTGTACAGAAAATGTTTGCGGTATGGCGCGCAATATATTTCTGGACACCTAGTGTCCAGAAAATTTTTGCGGTATGGCGCGCAATATATTTCTGGACACCTAGTGTCCAGAAAATGTTTGCGGTATGGCGCGCAATATATTTCTGGACACCTAGTGTCCAGAAAATTTTTGCGGTATGGCGCGCAATATATTTCTGGACACCTAGTGTCCAGAAAATGTTTGCGGTATGGCGCGCAATATATTTCTGGACACCTAGTGTCCAGAAAATGTTTGCGGTATGGCGCGCAATATATTTCTGGACACCTAGTGTCCAGAAAATGTTTGCGGTATGGCGCGCAATATATTTCTGGACACCTAGTGTCCAGAAAATTTTTGCGGTATGGCGCGCAATATATTTCTGGACACCTAGTGTCCAGAAAATTTTTGCGGTATGGCGCGCAATATATTTCTGGACACCTAGTGTCCAGAAAATGTTTGCGGTATGGCGCGCAATATATTTCTGGACACCTAGTGTCCAGAAAATGTTTGCGGTATGGCGCGCAATATATTTCTGGACACCTAGTGTCCAGAAAATGTTTGCGGTATGGCGCGCAATATATTTCTGGACACCTAGTGTCCAGAAAATTTTTGCGGTATGGCGCGCAATATATTTCTGGACACCTAGTGTCCAGAAAATGTTTGCAGTATGGCGCGCAATATATTTCTGGACACCTAGTGTCCAGAAAATGTTTGCAGTATGGCGCGCAATATATTTCTGGACACCTAGTGTCCAGAAGATTTTTGCGGTATGGCGCGCAATATATTTCTGGACACCTAGTGTCCAGAAAATGTTTGCGGTATGGCGCGCAATATATTTCTGGACATCTAGTGTCCAGAAGATTTTTGCGGTATGGCGCGCAATATATTTCTGGACACCTAGTGTCCAGAAAATGTTTGCGGTATGGCCCGCAATATATTTCTGGACACCTAGTGTACAGAAAATGTTTGCGGTATGGCGCGCAATATATTTCTGGACACCTAGTGTACAGAAAATGTTTGCTGTATGGCGCGCAATATATTTCTGGACACCTAGTGTCCAGAAAATGTTTGCGGTATGGCGCGCAATATATTTCTGGACACCTAGTGTCCAGAAAATGTTTGCGGTATGGCGCGCAATATATTTCTGGACACTAGGTGTCCAGAAAATGTATGCGGTATGGCGTGCAATATATTTCTGGACACCTAGTGTCCAGAAAATGTTTGCGGTATGGCGCGCAATATATTTCTGGACACCTAGTGTCCAGAAAATTTTTGCGGTATGGCGCGCAATATATTTCTGGACACCTAGTGTCCAGAAAATGTTTGCGGTATGGCGCGCAATATATTTCTGGACACCTAGTGCCCAGAAAATGTTTGCGGTATGGCGCGCAATATATTTCTGGACACCTAGTCTCCAGAAAATTTTTGCGGTATGGCGCGCAATATATTTCTGGACACCTAGTGTCCAGAAAATTTTTGCGGTATGGCGCGCAATATATTTCTGGATACCTAGTGTCCAGAAAATTTTTGCGGTATGGCGCGCAATATATTTCTGGACACCTAGTGTCCAGAAAATGTTTGCAGTATGGCGCGCAATATATTTCTGGACACCTAGTGTCCAGAAAATGTTTGCAGTATGGCGCGCAATATATTTCTGGACACCTAGTGTCCAGAAAATGTTTGCGGTATGGCGCGCAATATATTTCTGGACACCTAGTGTCCAGAAAATGTTTGCGGTATGGCGCGCAATATATTTCTGGACACCTAGTGTCCAGAAAATTTTTGCGGTATGGCGCGCAATATATTTCTGGACACCTAGTGTCCAGAAAATGTTTGCAGTATGGCGCGCAATATATTTCTGGACACCTAGTGTCCAGAAAATGTTTGCAGTATGGCGCGCAATATATTTCTGGACACCTAGTGTCCAGAAGATTTTTGCGGTATGGCGCGCAATATATTTCTGGACACCTAGTGTCCAGAAAATGTTTGCGGTATGGCGCGCAATATATTTCTGGACATCTAGTGTCCAGAAGATTTTTGCGGTATGGCGCGCAATATATTTCTGGACACCTAGTGTCCAGAAAATGTTTGCGGTATGGCCCGCAATATATTTCTGGACACCTAGTGTTCAGAAAATGTTTGCGGTATGGCGCGCAATATATTTCTGGACACCTAGTGTACAGAAAATGTTTGCGGTATGGCGCGCAATATATTTCTGGACACCTAGTGTCCAGAAAATGTTTGCGGTATGGCGCGCAATATATTTCTGGACACCTAGTGTCCAGAAAATGTTTGCGGTACGGCGCGCAATATATTTCTGGACACCTAGTGTCCAGAAAATGTATGCGGTATGGCGTGCAATATATTTCTGGACACCTAGTGTCCAGAAAATGTTTGCGGTATGGCGCGCAATATATTTCTGGACACCTAGTGTCCAGAAAATGTTTGCGGTATGGCGCGCAATATATTTCTGGACACCTAGTGTCCAGAAAATTTTTGCGGTATGGCGCGCAATATATTTCTGGACACCTAGTGTCCAGAAAATGTTTGCGGTATGGCGCGCAATATATTTCTGGACACCTAGTGCCCAGAAAATGTTTGCGGTATGGCGCGCAATATATTTCTGGACACCTAGTGTCCAGAAAATGTTTGCAGTATGGCGCGCAATATATTTCTGGACACCTAGTGTCCAGAAAATGTTTGCAGTATGGCGCGCAATATATTTCTGGACACCTAGTGTCCAGAAGATTTTTGCGTAATATATTTCTGTACACCTAGTGTCCAGAAAATGTATGCGGTATGGCGCGCAATATATTTCTGGACGCTAGGTGTTCAGAAATATATTGCACGCCATACCGCATACATTTTCTGGACACCTAGTGTCCAGAAAATTTTTGCAGTATGGCGCGCAATATATTTCTGGACACCTAGTGTCCAGAAGATTTTTGCGTAATATATTTCTGTACACCTAGTGTCCAGAAAATGTATGCGGTATGGCGCGCAATATATTTCTGGACACCTAGTGTCCAGAAAATGTTTGCGGTATGGCGCGCAATATATTTCTGGACACCTAGTGTCCAGAAAATGTTTGCGGTATGGCGCGCAATATATTTCTGGACACCTAGTGTCCAGAAAATGTTTGCGGTATGGCGCGCAATATATTTCTGGACACCTAGTGTCCAGAAAATTTTTGCGGTATGGCGCGCAATATATTTCTGGACACTTTGTGTCCAGAAAACTTTTGCGGTATGGCGCGCAATATATTTCTGGACACCTAGTGTCCAGAAAATGTTTGCAGTATGGCGCGCAATATATTTCTGGACACCTAGTGTCCAGAAAATGTTTGCAGTATGGCGCGCAATATATTTCTGGACACCTAGTGTCCAGAAGATTTTTGCGGTATGGCGCGCAATATATTTCGGGACACCTAGTGTCCAGAAAATGTTTGCGGTATGGCCCGCAATATATTTCTGGACACCTAGTGTACAGAAAATGTTTGCGGTATGGCGCGCAATATATTTCTGGACACCTAGTGTACAGAAAATGTTTGCGGTATGGCGCGCAATATATTTCTGGACACCTAGTGTCCAGAAAATGTTTGCGGTATGGCGCGCAATATTTTTCTGGACACCTAGTGTCCAGAAAATGTTTGCGGTATGGCGCGCAATATATTTCTGGACACCTAGTGTCCAGAAAATGTTTGCGGTATGGCGCGCAATATATTGTTTGCGGTATGGCGCGCAATATATTTCTGGACACCTAGTGTCCAGAAAATGTTTGCGGTATGGCGCGCAATATATTTCTGGAAACCTAGTGTCCAGAAAATTTTTGCGGTATGGCGCGCAATATATTTCTGGACACCTAGTGTCCAGAAAATGTTTGCGGTATGGCGCGCAATATATTTCTGGACACCT